>JAVXUP010003540.1:0-63986 GCA_033070095.1 Escallonia herrerae | reverse complement strand
TTTTGAGTCATTTCTTTAAAAAAATCTATTAAAATGTCATTTGTCACTATTCTAAATAGATAGTTGGTAACACCAAAAAAGTATTACATCAAAAGAAGTTTTGTCATTATATATATATATATATATATATATATATATATATGGGGACCGATCCACATCTACCGGTGGAGAAATAACAATTTCTCCACCGAACCGCAGGTAAGAGCAGCGGTTGGCCACGTGGCGCAAAAAGGGACGAAAAGGACGAAAATATTATGAGAAATTCATGAAAATATCACGAGAAAATGAAAAACTCGTGAGAAAATGGTGGCAATAATGCCAACCGCAACTAGGAGTTGCGGTTGGCATTATTGCCTTCCGGTGACCCCCACCCCCTTGCCCCCCACCCGTCACCCCCCTTGCCCCCCACCCCCTTGCCCCCCACCCCGTGGCCCCCACCCTATGTCCTTTTCCCCCACCCGTGAACCCCCTCTTCCCCCACGTGTCATTACCACCCTACCCCCCACCCCCACGTGTCATTCCCCCTCCCCCTCCCTGCTGTTCACTCACGGTTCTTCTCTTCCTCTCTCACTTTTCTCTCTATAAAATCCCTCCTCCCCGAATCATTTCTTCCACCCTCCTCATTCTCCCTATCTCACCTACATACAAACAAAAAAAATTTACGCTAGAAGATCGGTGGATAACCGCTAGAAGATCGGTGGATTTTTCTTGAAATATATCAAGTTAAAACAAGTAAGTATTTTTCAATTTGTTCTTACCAATTGATTGTTTAAATTGTGTTACGCTTAAATTGTTCTTACAATAGTCTAAAATTCGTGTTTAGGGCGTCAAAATTACGTTTTGACAAATCGGGGTATTACATTCGAAAAATTCCAAAATAGCGATTTTTTAGGGCGTCAGAAATAGAAATTTTCACGAATTTATAAAAAATAGCTAGAGCTAGATTTTGCCAAAGTATGAAACAGAGACCCTAGTTATTTTCAAAATATCTGTATCAGGTAAAAATTTCAGATTTTTTCAAAGACTAGAAAGGGGTTAACTGATACGCGCAACCTTGTAACTTTGCAGTGTAATTTAAAATATCAAGACAGCGCGATTTCGTGCGAAACTTTTATGAGAACCCTAGGGTGTTGGGAAGTTCCATTCCCCAGGAATTCGGGCCATTCCGAAGCCGTTAGCTAATTTTTTGGCCGAACGGGCTTTTAAGCGCTCGATCCGGACACCGGTTCAGGATTTTTAGGGAAAAAATCCGTAAAATACTTTTTAGATCAAGAATGAACTCAGGAAGCTTAAAATAGCGTTTTAAAGCAATTTTGATATTTTCTGAAGCCAGGGGGCATTTTGGTAATTTGCCCCCCCGCGAGGGGTGTTTTGGTAATTTTCCCGAAAAAAAGTTTTTCGGTCCAGAAATGTAAGTAAAACACCTGAAAGGTTGTTTTGAAGCTGGTTTGATGGGCGTTAGGGTGACAATGAACCCCCGGGGGCTATTTTGCTAATTTTACATTACACAAATTTGTGCTTAAAATAACTTTTAGTTCAGGAAAGGGTGTGAGACACCTGAAAAGTTATTTTAAAGAGTGAATTCAGGAAGCTTAAAATCCCATTTCAAAGCACTTTTCAGATTTTTTTTGTCAGGGGGCATTTTGGTAATTCGCATCCCCGATAGGGGTATTTTCGTAAATTTGCAGCGTTAAGTTTTTCAAAGGATTTCTTAGTCCAGAAATGTAAGCAAAGCACCTGAAAGGTTGTTTTGAAGCTGATTTGGGGCGTTAGGGTGATAATGAACCCCCGGAGGCATTTCGGTAATTTGCCGCTCATCGGGGGCTATTTTGCTAATTTTACATTATACCAAATTTCCCGAAAGACGGTGGTTTAAATAAATTTTATTCTTCTTTTATTTAAATCTATGACTTGTTGAGAATGATATAATTTTTATTTTTTAGATTCCAGTATAAATATGGATGCAACTGGAGGAAATAATTTTTGTGAAGGTTCTGATCCACCTTACGTTGGTCAAGTTTTTCAAGCACTGGACGAAGTTGAAGCATACTATAGAGCATATTCGAAAACGATAGGTTTCGGTATTAGAACTAAGACGACTAGAAAACGGGCGAATACAGATCAAATTTGTGCAAGACTATTTGAGTGTCATAGAGGAGCACCGCATGTAACTCCGGTCGTTCGGATCAGTGACGAAGGGACAACAAGACAAAGAAAACGGGACACATTTCCGGGTACCGGCTGCAAGGCCCATGTGTATGCAGTACACCGAAAAAATGAAAACCATTGGGTTGTCACAGGAGTGGAGTTGAGCCATAATCATCAGTTGATGACCCCCAGTAAGATTGGTCAAATTCATCAACACCGAGAAATAAGCGCGGCACACAGACAACTAATTTTTACAATGGCCGAGGCTAAAATTCCACCTTCTAAGATGATGGGGGTTTTCTCAAGCCAGGCTGGGGGGATTGACAAGTTGAGTTTCAACGAAGTAGACCTTCGAAATGAACTTCGTGCTCAGAGGAGAGAGTCTTTCGGTAAGAGTGATTCTCAAACTACACTTGATCTCTTCAGGTCCCTTCAGAGTGAGAATTCTGGATTTTTTTACAGTCTCCAACTGGATGATGAGAACCGCATTAGTACTATATTTTGGGCGGACCCCCGTTCTAGAGCTGCTTACCAAAATTTTGGGGATGTTGTGACGTTTGACACCACATACCGCACCAATAAGTACTCTATGCCTTTTGCTCCGTTCACCGGGGTGAACCACCACTATCAGTCAATCTCGTTTGGCTTTGCCCTGCTTAGGGATGAGACGGAGGAGTCATTTACGTGGTTATTTGAAACGTGGCTTCAAGCAATGTATCATATTCCTCCAAAGACCATCATCACCGACCAAGATCTGGCAATGAAAAATGCAATCGCTAAGGTCCTTCCAGATACTCACCATGGCCTGTGCACATGGCACATAAGCAACAAATATCCCGAACGGCTTCACCATGTATATGCAAACCATCCGTCATTCAAGACTGACTTTAATACATGTGTGAAGAAATCGTTGACGGTAGACGTGTTCGAGGAGAGGTGGGCCACGTTAATGGATACTTACTATTTGCACAATCACGAATGGTTACAATCGTTGTATGAGATCAAGACACAGTGGGTCGGTGCCTACACCAAGAAGTTTTTTGCAGCCGGAATGACTACGACCTCGAGAAGCGAAGCTATGAATTCATTCTTTGATGGGTACGTAGGCCAGTCTTCAAGTATAGCGGAGTTCGTACTAGAGATGCAGAAAGCCGTTGACAGGCAATTGTACCGTGAGAGAGAAGCCGACGCGGCTACAGTTTGCAAAGAAAGAGCTATACTACTTTATTCACCTTTAGAGGCTCATGCGGCTCAAGTCTATACCAAGGAAATGTTTCGACAGTTTCAAGAGGAACTACTAAAGTCGAATCAATATGGCATGACAAAGTTGCACGAGTATTCCACCAGAGATATCAAGGTTTATGCTTTGACAAATGTGACGAACTTCGCCAATCCGTGCTCTTCGTCGGCTCCGAGGACCAGACGACATTTTACCGTAGCAGTTTGTAAGGACACCGGGTTGGTTAATTGCAACTGTCAACTGTTTGAGCATAAAGGTATACTTTGTCGACACGCGTTGAGGGTTTTGAGCGCCAAGAATGCTAGTGAAATCCCTCCACCGTATATCTTGGAACGGTGGACGAAGGAAGCCAACAGAGTCCACGGTCACATTCCTTACGTGCCCAATGTTTCAGTTGATTTCGAGCAATCTGAGACGCTGCGATATAATCACCTTTGTAACATCATGCACGGTTTATCAATGGATGCAGCGTCGACATTTGATGGGTACAGGTATCAAGTTGAAGCAGCCGCACGGGATAAGGCTAAGCATGCACAGTTTAGGATGGCATTACCAGAAACTGTGGACACTCCGACTACTCGGACAACTCCAGGCGGTAGATTCAATCGAGCCAAACAGCCAGTCATTGACGGTACTGACCTACAAGGTGAGGAGGACGACATTTTTGATCCAATTATTTCTCAAACAAAAGGGCGAAAACGAGCAATACGCATGAAGAATCCGATTGAAGAAGCAACGGGTCAAAAAAAATTACGAAAGTGTGCGTTGTGTAACAAGATGACTGATCATGACAAGAGAAACCATTATAAAGTGTTAGGTATCGAACCTGGCAGTATGGTCGAGGAGGACGATGATGAGGAAGAGTGTTAGGGTTAATGTTTCAGTTGTATAAATTGAACTTATATAATGTTTAAATTTGTGATTTGGTTTGTGCAATCTTTAATTTGTGATTTGATTTGTGGATTATTGATATTTTTGGTAACTCCGTTTTCGGGCACACTTTAGGCCCCATTTGATAGCTTCCGAAAAAAGTTGTAATTTTTTTTGTCACTTTTTTTCCGCTCATTGCACTTCAGGCACGCTAGTTAGCCCATTTGTAAGACTTTCGGCGAAAAACGAGACACATTAATTTTTGAGTTTTCCTAGGAAGGGCCTATTCGGGCACACTTTAGGCCCCATTTGATAGCTTCCAAAAAAGTTGTAATTTTTTTTGTCACTTTTTTTTCGCTCATTGCACTTCAGGCACGCTAGTTAGCCCATTTGTAAGACTTTCGGCGAAAAACGAGACACATTAATTTTTGAGTTTTCCTAGGAAGGGCCTATTCGGGCACACTTTAGGCCCCATTTGATAGCTTCCGAAAAAAGTTGTAATTTTTTTTGTCACTTTTTTTCCGCTCATTGCACTTCAGGCACGCTAGTTAGCCCATTTGTAAGACTTTCGGCGAAAAACGAGACACATTAATTTTTGAGTTTTCCTAGGAAGGGCCTATTCGGGCACACTTTAGGCCCCATTTGATAGCTTCCGAAAAAAGTTGTAATTTTTTTTGTCACTTTTTTTTCGCTCATTGCACCTCATGCACGCTAGTTAGCCCATTTCTATGAATTTCGGCGAAAAGCGAGACGCGTAATTTTTTCGAATGCCGTCATATGAAAGGTATATTCGCGCACATTTTAGCGCCAAATTCATAGCATGCGAAAAATTATGTACATTTCTTTTTGGTACAGTTTTTTGTAACATCACAGCAGCTAGCCACGCACGTCAGGATAATGGTAATGAAGGCGTCTAGCTTCATTCTTTTTCAGCTCCCAGGCTATCCTATACCTAAACGTCAAGGCATCCTTCCTAGTCCACGAGGAGTGTTTGAGCACTTCCGAGCGAGCAATGTAGTCCATGTACTTGAGGACGTAAATCCCGCAATCGTGACCGTTATATTGCTTTGGTCGGTCCTTTATCATCACGACCGTCCAAGGGTCACCCTGTGGCCGTCCGCATGCTAGCGAGAGGACAGTAGTCTGCATCCAACAATAAAAACGAGAATCAAGCCTATGAGACAAGAACAATATACTATGAGCCAAGGTCAAAAAATAAATACTAACCACTAAAGTGATGTACTCGTTGTACATCTGTGCCAGCAGCTGTCCAGGCTCGTCCTCCCTTAGGCTATCGTATATGTGAACCGTTCTGAACGCTGGATGGAGAACTAATAGGAACCAGTGGTTTGCATGATGACAGGGTATCATGATAAGGTTCGCATCAGCAGCGGGACATTGATAGTCTGCGTTCATCATGCCTAACACGTTTCGACCTGGTTTCCACTTACTCCTGCCGCCCCCTCGCCTCCATTCTGTGAATTCTCTCACCGTTAATTCCACAAAATGAGTGGGATACATGTTAAGCTTCAAATATTCAGAACGGTTAAAACGTTGCTCTCTAATCCGGAGCAGTTCTATGTAAGCGTTCATGACAAAATTTGAAAGATCTGTCTCCGGCGCCAACGTTCTGATATCCTCATGACCTAGGAATGTCGCAAGGGGAAAGTCTGCTGAATTGACAGGCTCATGCCCGAAGTAGTGCCGGTCGATCCAAGCCATCTTGTCCGACCTCAATGGCTTCGTCGCTTGTCCTTTGTCCGACCGAAAGCTTGGGCGCGAGGCCTGGATTCCTACTTGGGGAACCTGACTCTGGCACTGAGAGTCGTATGCGTCAGGAGGCAAGCGACTATACGGCTCCCAGAATTCATAGCTATGCGATGACGGCGCGTCAGGAGGCAAGCGACTATACGGCTCCCACACCTGACTCTGGGGCTGATAGTCGTACGCGTCAGGAGGAGGGCGACCAGACGGCTCCCACACCTGACTCTGGGGCTGATAGTTGTACGCGTCAGGAAGAGGGCGACCAGACGACTCCCACACCTGACTCTGGGGCTGATAGTCGTACGCTTCAGGACGAGGGCGACTAGACGGCTCCCCTTCGTAACCCCGGTACGCAAGACTAAAGTTTTGAACTTCAGTCTTGTACTTCTCAATGGACCTCTTGAGATTGTCAGGAGCCTGCGCGACAAACCAGTCAAACGACTCCAGCTGCTTGAACACCTCAATGCCCTGGTCAACCTAAAAAACATGCATAGAAAATATGGCTAATCATATTTGACAAATGGTCGATAAGGTGCGCAAATAAATTATCAAACAACACTAGCATGACTTACAATGGCCAATGCCCAGAACTGGTCATAGACCTCACGTGGCGCGTACGATGTCTTCTTCACCTGGGAAGGGCGATTCACCCTCGTGCGCGTCACCCTGAGAAACCACTGTAAGTATTCCTCAGTACTAATGCCGTCGTGCTTCAGCGATACAAGGCTATCATACGTTTCCTGCCAGGTATTCCACTGGTGCACCTCGTCACCCAACAAAATCAAGGCATCAGCCACCTCGAAGTTCGGCCCTCGACCACCCCTGTATGGCCGCATGTCTACAGCGGGTTTTGGTATCCCTTGTGGACAGCCAGCTTGCTTCATAGCTCGATCGGGCATCTGAAACTCACATTCTTCGAAGTGAATGAGCGGCACCCGAACCAAACCTGCCAGCACGTACGACACCGGAAGTTGCCAACACCACTCATCCAACAGATGCATCACCTTGCCATATGGCTGCCACGTCACCTGGGATGCATCTAGTATCTCTAGTTCCCCCCGATAGAACTTTAGATGGTGGTGAGGGTCTACCCGTCTCCTCCTCCGGTTGGTCGTAGGCCCCCAGGCCCACACCCTAGGCCACGTCTCATCGGAATCTACCAACGGTTGTGGACGACCCATGGGTAGCCTCTCGTAAGACCAAACCTGTGAATGCAAACATTATATGGAATTAGTAATTAATCCCGAATATATTGACTAAGGATCCTACCAAGAAAATAAATGCTCATACCTGTAATAGAGTCAGGCAGGCGGCAATGGACTTGGCACCGTTTCTCGTAGCCTTATGCAGTGCTCGATATAGGTGCGCAAGGACAGCTGAACCCCACGAATAGGAGTATACCTCCTCAAGATCCTCCAAGAACACCATATACTTCGGATGCACCGTGTTTTTCGAATGCGTCGGAAGTAATATAGCTCCAATAATATACAGAAGGAATGCCTTCGTATACGTCACGAAATCTTGAGGAGTGTATTCATCCGGTAGCACGCCGTACTGCTCTCTCAGCCATTTAAGCTTGACGCCGTTTGTTGTAAGCGCTGCCCTTGGAATTCCCGGAAAATACTGCATAGCCATATTCGCTATGGATGCAGACGGCACGTTCAAAGTAACGGGTCTGCCGTGACATGGGATTCCAAGTATAAATCCGACGTCCTCTAACGTAACAGTCATTTCACCAAACCGGAAGTGAAATGAGTTCGTCTCGCTCCTCCATCGTTCAACTAGAGCGGATATAAGGCAATCGTCGTGTCGAGACCATTTCCCGCAATCGGTGAACAGGGTTAAATTTTGACGGTGTAATAGCTGTATTTGTTCCTCGTTTAGTACCCACTCTTCAAGGTGCCTTGTGCTTTGAATTGTTTCCAAAACACCCCTATCGACACCGTCAAATACGTGCCTCGCGACGTGGTCATCGTCATCGTATAGGATTGATGTATCATGAGGTCCAGAGCTGAAATTCATACCTTTAAGAACAAAATATAATTATAAACCAACTTAGCGTCCATAATATCCATAATATTTACATTCCAAAACTATAACTGGATCTTTAACCTAGCTTACCAACACATTAGCAATAGTCATTATTTCAATGTATTAAAACAAATCCTCAATTCCCACCACTCCGAACGCTTAATTACGCTAGTTCCCACTGAATTTAGCGCCAACGTGGTTATATAGCAATATATAGCCCGATGGCCCCTACACCCCCAACACCTCAAAACCGCTTTAAAGTCAAGTTTTTAAATGTATTACGTCAATTATATACCAAATATATCAGGAAAAATTTTAAAGGGGGAAAGTTACCAAAACACCCGCTACTTATGCAAAATATCCCCTGGCAGTCATCGCCGGTGCGTCACAAGGTTCAGAACATCTGGAACAAAATAAGTTTTCGGGTGTCTCACACCCTTTCCTGAACTAAAAGTTATTTTAAGGTATGAATTTTAAGCTGGATCCTTCCTAGCAAAATAGCCCCCGATCAGCGGCAAATTACCGAAATGCCCCTGAGCGTTCACTATCACCCCAACGCCCCCGAACCAGCTTCAAAACAACATTTCAGGTGGTTTACTTACATTTCTGGACTAAAAAGTCGTTTGAAAAACTTGGCGCGGGAAAATTACCAAAACACCCCTACGCGCGCCACGTCAGCTTCAAAACAACATTTCAGGTTTTGTAATTACATTTCTGGACTAAAAAGTCCGTCGAAAAACTTAGCACTGTAAAATTACCGAAATACCCCTCTCGGGGCGGCGAATTACCGAAATGCCCCCTGGCATCGAAAAATATCAAAAGTGCTTCGAAATGCTACTTGAGGCTTCCTGAATTCATTCTTGACATAAAAAGTATTTTACGGAGGTTTCGCCCAAAAATCGCGAACCGGTGTCCGGATCAAGCGCTTAAAGGGCCGTTCGGCCAAAAAAATAGGTAACGGCTTCGGAATGGCCCGAATTCCTGGGGAATGGAACTTCCCAACATCCTAGGATTCTCATAAAAGTTTCGCGCGAAATCGCGCTAGCTTGATATTTTAAAATACACTGCAGAGTTACAAGGTTCCCCGTATCAGTTAACCCCTTTCCAGTCTTTGGAAAAATCTGAAATTTTTACCTGAGACAGATCCTTTAAGAATAACTAGGGTCTCTTTTTTGCATTTTGGCAAAATCTAGCTCTAGCTATTTTTTATAAATTCGTGAAAAACTGTCTATATTTGGCGCCCTAAAAAATCGCTGTTTTGGAATCTATAAATGTAATACGCTGATTTGTATAAACCTAACATTGAATTATAAGGAAATTCAAAATACTTACTTGTTGTGACTTGATGTATTTAAAGAAAAAACTACCGATCTTCTAGCGGTTATCCACCGATCTTCTAGCGTAAAATTTTTTGGTTTGTATTGTTATGGAGATTATGTAGGTGAGATATGAAGTACGAAGGAAGTTGGTAAAAGATGACAGAGTGCAGAAGAAGGGTTCGGGGGAGGGGATTATAAAGAGAGAAGCGAGGAAGAGAGAAGAAAAAAGACAGAAAAAAGTGAGGAAGGGTGGGTGTTTATGCGGTCAAAGGCTGCGGCAAAAAAAAAAATTCGGCAGAAGGACACCACGTGGGGGGCATCATGGGGGAGGGAAGGACGACACGTGGCATCGAGGGGAAGGACACCAGGTGGGGCATCACGCGGGGGACGCCACGTGGCAGGGGAGGGGAGACCAACCGCGGGTGGTACCAGCGGTTGGGCCACGTGGCAGGGGAGGGGATGCCACGTGGCATGGGAGGGGACCAGGGGGAGGGGACCAACCGCGGGTTGTAGGAGCGGTTGGGCCCTGCGGATGGGGGAGGGGACGCCACGTGGCAGAGGGAGGGGACCAACCGCGGGTGGTACCAGCGGTTGGGCCACGTGGCAGGGGGAGGGGACGCCACGTGGCAGGGGAGGGAGACCAACCGCTGGTACCACCCGCGGTTGGGCCACGTGGCAGGGGGAGGGGACGCCACGTGGCAGGGCGGGAGACCAACCGCTGGTACCACCCGCGGTTGGGCCACGTGGCAGGGGGAGGGGACGCCACGTGGCAGGGGCGGGAAACCAACCGCTGGTACCACACGCGGTTGGGCCACGTGGCAGGGGGAGGGGATGCCACGTGGCAGGGCCATCGCCCCAACCGCCGGTTGTCCATGCTGGTGGGCCACGTGGCAGGGGGAGGGGACGCCACGTGGCAGGGGCCATGGGGTTGGGCCACGTGGCAGGGGTGGGGGACGGCACGTGGCAGGGCATATTAATGCCAACCGCTGGTTGTGCATGCGGTTGGTGTCCTTTTTCTCCTTCTCGCCATTTTCTCACCATTTTTCTCACCATTTCTCGTGCCTTTTTCGCCATTAATGCAGTGGCCGTACGCCTTTTTCGCCTTTTTGCGCCACGTGGCCCAACCGCTGCTCTTACCTGCGGTTCGGTGGAGAAATTGTTATTTCTCCACCGGTGGGTGTGGATCGGTCCCCTATATATATATATAATGAAGCATAATAACTGAGGGTATCATTTCGGGATAAGAGCTCATGATCATATAAGAAATGAACATTCAAATAACAAAACCGGGAAATTCTCTGCAAAATCGGCATATCTTTTCCATAATGACAGCAGATTTCAAAGTGGCGACCAAAGAATTAGAGCATTTTGGAAGGTCCTGTGGAAATCTAAGATCCAAGAGAGACACAAAATACTCATTTTGGCAATTTGCTTGGAACATTCTCCCTGTCACGATGAAGTTGCGATTCATAGTTCCGAATATTGAAATAGGTTGCCCGTTATGTAAATCAGCAGAGGAGACCACATCACACGTTTTTGTCGCATGCCCTCTCAATCGTGCTCTATGGTCGACTTCTCCCGAAGGCTTTCGTCCTCCCAACATGCCGAACCAAACTCAGCAAAGCACCACCAATTATCCTTGGAGTGACACGATCCAATGGCTATCAGAGATTTTATCTCCTCCTCTCCTCAAAGATGATCCTGATTTGAGCTACCAATATACGTCATTTGTCACTACTATTATGGATCACCTTTGGAGGTACAGGAACCAGGTAGTCTTCCAAAATATTGAAGTCAATGCAAAGAAGGCATCAACCCAAATCATGGTGGCGTACACTCGGTATAGAGAGGCTGCAAAAACGACCCAAATCCCCTGTTCTTCCAACAGAACCAGCAACTTCATCCCTCGCCACTGGGTTCGTATCAACTTTGATGCCGCAGTACGTATTAGAAGATCTATTCAAGCTGCTACCATCCGTGACCATGAGGGCAAAATCATAGCGGCCAAAACTCTGGAGAGTGCACAATTGGACCCAGCAGCAACTGAAGCCCAAGCTAGTCTATTGGCAATAGACTTGGTAATCTCAAATAACTGCTCTCATGTCCTTTTTGAAGGTGATGCTTCAGATGTTATCAACTGGCTCAACAATCATGAAGAAAATCCCAACTGGAATTGCTCCTCCACCATCCACGAAGCTAGAGTCAAGCTTAAAGCTATAACCTGTTGGTCCTTCTTGAAAGTTAGTAGATCTGTCAATAGTTTAGCGCATAATCTTGCCGCAACGGCTGATGTCGATAACTTGTTTTATTGGTTTGGTTCCATCCTCATCCTTTTGTTCGATTTTGTTAATGGATGAAAATGTGAACCACGAACCTCCTTTTGTAACAACCTGAATTTTCATATTATGACTTGAATAGAAAAAAAAGAAAGAACATTCAAATACATGGAAGGACAACTGGAACTTTTCCATAAATAGTATTCCACTAAAGCTTTCCCTTTTCAACCGGTTCATACACAGCCTTACTGAAACATAAATCTGGATATTGCTAAAGAAACTTTTTTCCTCAAGATCAAATATCAAAGTGCTTCGATGACCTTCCAGATAAGGGTGCTGGTACATTACTTGGAGCACCTTACAATCCGCAAAAATCACACGGCACAAAACATAAACCGTAAAGCTCACCAAATATTGTCTACTCTAAGCAACCCAAAATCTTATAGGCATCTAAAGATAGATGTACTAATCAGTAGAATGGATAGTTATTGTTTAGATGCACGTACGATGAAGGTTAAAGAAAGGGCGTACTACTCGCCTTTTATCATAATTTTATTCATAAACCAATGACATGAATCATGACATTCATGGTATTGTGTTCTTATCGAATATACCATGCAACTTTACAGGTGATCTATTATTTTCTACAATAGATTTGCGTTTATCAGGTTGAGAAAGAGAAGCATGCCTGTTGGATTTCGATCAAGATTGGAAGATGGATTTTCATGTTTAGTAAGAAAATAGATTGGAATGACCATGCTTATGTAAATAATGCAAGGTTGGTTGATGGAGGCACCATTTGGAACATCAGTACCGCCCAATTTTGAAGGTTTCACCGACTACGACCACAAAAAATGGGAAGAGACCGTCTTGACTTACATGGGCTGTTTAGTCGAGTTCAATAAAAGACATTAAATGTTCCTACCGGAAAAGTCCATATAGTTTTTGGCAATAGGGCTGGTCATACTAACCCCTATATTGCTTGATCAATCGCAAACCGCGGGTGGTGTCACTCAAGTGGAACAACCTTAATGCAGTATCAACGTTTTGCCAACGCTGCACCCAAGGGCCAATCTAAAAGCATAAGTGAAATATAAACTTAGGGTCTGTTTGGTATGACTGTCAGTTTTCAGTTTTTTTAAAAAAAAAAAGAGAAGAGTTCTGATTTTTTTTTTACCAGTTTAAAAAACTGATGGCTGTTTGACAGAATTTATTTTTTCAAAAAACAGAAAAGAGCTAGCGTTTGACAGGACAACTCTTTGGATTTATTTTTTTTAATATACATTTTTACATGATTAAACATTATAAAAGGTAATTAAGCAACTAATATCACAATGTCTTACAAATAATTAAACATATAATTTTCCAACATTACAATGAATAACAACCAACATATAATTAAACCAACAATTAAACCAACATTAATTCATTTTAATCCTAAACAGTAGATTGACCACCGGCGCCAAGACCACCGTCAGCACCCAGATCAGGCCACCGTTGTCCGCCGTCAGCGGACATTACAACCGACGATACAAACGCACGGCAAACCCACGGCAATTTCATGAGAAACAGGACAACCCAGTTCCGCCAGTGAACCACCCAAACCCGCCGTCAATCATCCACGCCGCCGCACCTCAAACTGAAAGTGACGATAGCCAAGCCGTCGGGCCTCTCTTGGCCATCACAGCAACACAGCCAAGCCGTCGGGCCTCTCTTCGCCTTTACAGCAACACAGCTACAGCGCCTCTCTTCGCCCTGACGACAGCCCAGCCCCTGCGCCTTTCTTCACCGTCACGACAGCCCAACACCGCCAATCGCCGAACCGCCACTAATCACGTCCACCAACAGTCACCTCGACCAGCCGCCGAACAGCTGGAACAAGAGAACTAACAACCTAGAGAAATTTTCTGTCACCGTTGCATTGAAGTTTTTTTCTTCTTCTATTTCAATTTTTTCTTTTTCTTTTTTTTTAAATAAATAACCCAAGCAAATATGTACTGAATATTGAAAGCTATTTTAGCTTAAAGACACAGAAAACTCTAAACCTACTACTTATAGTAGCTGAAAAGACCAAAATCACCACCATATTTCCCAGAAACCTGATGGAAGAGATATTACGCTACGCAAAATCAACAGCAATACTTGGGAATGCAGCCCATGAGCTTCATAAATTCGATACTTAGACCTGCACAAATATGACCATTGGCAGGCTCTATCCTTCGTATTACTAGCCATATCAGAGCTACTAGCACCCTAATACACCTTGGCTATTATAAGGCTGCAAACACTCTTGAGCTTCTTCATCTTTTCTTCAAACTCCTCGGCCTCGGCAAGCTGGTTCCGGTCTAGCCAATAAATGGTGTTGCCAACAGCATCTTGAATCTTCTTCTTGTCAACCTCTGAGAGCGTCGAGTTGTTCTTCTCATCCATTAGAGTGTTCCTAATGTCGTACGTGAGGCTCGAATGGGCGACCTCATTAATGTGCCAACAGCCTCCGCGTGAAAAGAGAAGAAGAAAAGAGCTTTGAGCTCTTTTTAAAAATGGCCACCAATTTTTAATCTCTTGGACTTTTTTTAAAAAGAGAATCCAACCAAACACCCCATCTTTATTGACTTTTGCAAAAAAAAGAGAAGTGGACCAAAAAAGAGCAAAAAATATCTGTGTCAAACGGACCTTTAGTTACTTTGTTTTTCATCAAATGTTCGCAATCTGCAATTACATACCACCACGAAAAAGTAAGAGTCCATTCAAGCCTTATCTGCACCAGTAGAAACTAACTGATAGTCTATGTCAATTTCAAATCTAATAGGAGGTCATTCAACTATATTTTTAAAAAAACCATTGTTTGTAATCAAGTAAAAAGCAACGTACTTGATGGTGTCAAATAACACTATTGTGTATCAGTGCCCCCAAGAGTTCCCACTTTCTTTTGGGTCTCTCTACCAGACTCCTATGCAGATTCATTGAACAATGCATTTGAAGAAATTTCGTGTAGACTCGTATATATTCGTATCAGGGCTTTTACAAATTCCAGTGTAAGCTTATTTTGTAAGAACTATGCAGCATTAAACACAAAAAGTAAGAGGAAAACGACGATGTAAGACACGCAAGCTATGGTGTTGAACAACAACAAAAATATCATTATGAGCAAAGATATCTTGTGAAGTACACCTTATACATAGTCAGCTTCCCTAGAATGCTGTTTTTAGCATAGTTAAAATTTGATACGCTCGGCAGTTAATAGACACATAAAAGGCACAGCTCAAGACCAAATTAGATAAAATAAACACGATGGTTGAAAGAATTGTTCGCTTGATTCTTTGATATACGATTACTCACTATTAATAGAAAGTTCAACATCCCAGCCAATGTGATAACTGATAACAATAACACAATGATTCCTGAAAAATAACTAAATGAGCAGCCAATAAATAGATATTAAGTTTCCAAAAAAAGAAAAGCAATACTAAATGGTAAGCCCGGGCACTAGAACCGACAAAGGTTTTTAGGATACCATGCTTATCACTACCAAAGATACCCATTCAAGAGTAAACCCACCATGTTCCATCAGTTTTTCCATGTGACGTGAGGTAGTCAATTAGATAAAACTACTCATACTTCACTACACGTTACTCAGGCCATTAGAAACACAATAAATTAAGTGACACTTGTCATAAGCTCGTAGATGGAATAACTTTCAATAAATGTCATTATTTTTAACAAACCAATGGAAAACAAAATGAAGCAATTATAAAACAACAGATCAAAGTCAAAATACTTACTTCGGCTGACTGCACAGTAGTTATTTATACATCTATGCAATTTAGCGACCTGTTAAATTGGACTTCTGAAGATCCTCACAGCCAGTAGTGACTGAAAAGTGGTTTTTGTTTAAGGCTATCCCTAGACACTCATTTATTCTATGGCTTGGTATCCATGAGAGGCTCTTTACTCAGGGTAAACTGGTTCAAGAGGTACCCTCTCTTCTAGATCTTGTGTTGTCTGTAGATACTGTTGAAGTAAACAGAGTTATGATCTCTAACATTCGACAGGGATATAGACCATAAATTTTCATCAACTGATCTATTTGAAGAAACATATAATAAGCTTTCAAATATCTGTTTCGTTTTGCTAATTAAAACAACTTTTCATCAATACAAATGTCATGGAGGTCCTCTCTTTGAGGAGACGAGAAGCTGGAAAACCTTCTTCGCTCTTTGCTATAACCGAGACAAAGCAAATCACCTTTTCTGTATATTAAGGACAATTTGTTGGAAACAGTTATACTTATAGTGTAAGAGCTTGCATACATTCATACAACCAAGACAAATATGATTCCTTTTCACTACTTGGTAAGTGAGAAGCAATACCGTAGGGAACGGGAGGGAATGCAATATCTTGGTTGGGTGCTAATCCTAATGATCGAATGAACATATAGTGGCACTTGCCTACCATTTCGATATGAAAGAGCGCAAGGAAACGTGTGGATGTAGATGAAACTGACCCTAATTGCCTTCCAGGCTACTACGGACACTTGAATCAATTGAGACATCCACCGTAGAAGTACACTTATGTTTCTCGGGGTGCTTTCATCGCTTTCCTCTTGCTTAGGCTCAGAACTAACACCAGCTTTAATGGAATTGTTGAAATTACAATTATTGCAGTATCACGTAACACGTAGTGAGTTTCCGAAGCATACCGTATGAAGTCTCCGAATATTCTGACGATGGATCCTTGTTGTTACGAACCTCCAATACGCTTGATATTTTTTGTAGTTACAAAAACTGCTACTAGAGTCGAGTTCTTCGTCCACGAACCAAATCCTAGAGTTTGGTGATTGCTCTAGAGAGAGTGCTATAGAGAGAGGGATTGTCTTGTGACTTATTGTCTATCACTTATATTATAGAGATAGTATTTAGAGATAGACTTTACCTCCAACACTTAGGAGATAAAGATGTATTTATCTCAAACACCTATGAGATAAATATTGTATTTATCTCAAACACTTAGGAGATAAATATCCTCTAAATAACTGTAATTATCCAAACTAACAAATACACATTATCTGTTAGTGGGCGGATAATGGGTCCACTGACCCAATTTATTAACAGCTCCCACTCGCCCACACACAGGGCAAATAAATCGTGTAGTCCCTCCTTATCTCTTGTCCACTCATCTCCTCATACAGGAAATGGAACGTGCGACCTACGAGAAAGGATGTCCAGTTGAGGAGTATTGTATTAAGTTATCACCAAACTAACACAATACATCACTCCAAAAAATCTCGTATGTACCCCAGATAGTTCAACTACACCAGATTAAACACTCTCAAATCCCTCATAGTGAGCAGTGTTAAACCTCTTATATGTTATGTATTCATGACTCATATCGAAACAAAAATCGACAAAGTCGCCCGGGTTATGAATCACACAACATAGTGTAATATTGAACTTTCTTTCCAAAGCCCTCATGTCATTCCAATTAGACCCAACCGCTTTCCTAGACATGCCCCGCGAGACCGCATCATCCATGATCCAAGGGTACATGCTAAAGTAGCGACATTGAGTATCCTCTTCATGACATAGTCTAAGGTGAAAAGGGTACCATATCGGATCAAAAATATTTTGATCCAAGTGGCTCACACAGTGACAAAGTAGGGATTCATTGGTCACTCCCACTGTCGGTCTGCATTTAGCACATGCAGTATGATTTGCATGCTATGGCGTAACCCGTAAAGGCGTGTCACATAAATGTATAATAAAATACGTCATACGAATCTGGGTCTAGTCGTTGTACAAACGCCTAACCTGAGTTTTTCAGCCCAGTCGTTCTCATAGTGCCTGCCTGAAATCTCACATTCGGCTGTAAGCAGGCTACATAGAGTTGTGGAGATACTCTATGATCGACCTAACTTTATAGGTCTCATCTTAGCTCCAACTAAGGCGACACATTTGCTTTATAAGCTGTATCATCTTATTCGCCCTCTTGGCGCCTAAGACAATTATGTCTCATCACTACAAAAAAAGGGGGTTTAGGCAACACTAAAAAAGTGTAGCCAATGATAGTAAAAATGTCGCAAAATGATTTTCCGACACTTTATCAACGCTTTTCAGAAGCGTCGCAAATTTGTCCGTCGGAAATTTTTCGACACTTCTTAGACATGTCGGCGTTAAACTTACGACGCTTTTGTGCGACACTTTCAAGTGTCTCTTATCGGGTTAATAGTCAACTTAGGTATGTGACACTTCAAAAACAAATGTCGCTAAGTTAGTGACACTTCCACTGAAGTGTCGGTGTTTATTTGACTCTGCTACATTAGTGACACTTGCATTAAGTGCCAGTTTTTACGACATTATCTTTGAAATGTCATTTTACGACACTTTTAAAAAATTGTCACTAGTTTTTTGCTTGGCATATTCTAAAATTTGTCAAAAAAAAATAAAAAATTGGCCTAAGACGTAAAGGTGAAGAATTTTAAGTAATTCCTACTCCAGAACAACACAAATAATGAACAATTAAGTCAATTTAACAAGCTTATAATCTCATCATTATAAAAACAAGCTAATGTTACTCAACCATACCATATCCAACATTCACATCCTCATTACATAATCATTCAGAACTTCTCAATTTAAAAAACATACAAATGTAATATCATTGAACAACCAAACCGAAAGACATATACATCTCATCCAAAATGTCATCATAGTGCATATCGGTTTTTCTAAGTCCAACAAAGCATTGATGTATGTCTTCCCAATATATAAACCTGGAAATAAAAAATTCAAGAAAGAAGGTTATAAATTTAATTGTTATAATACAAGTCGAATTAAACCGAAAAACTAGTCGACAAACAGAATGCATTAAGAAAGATGAAGACTCATCTACGTCCCCATTTTGTTCTTGCATCTTATTTTTCAAATCTTTCAAAGTAGATTGACATAAATTGGGTAGCTCATATTCTCAACAAATTTGGCAGACAAATTCATATCCACATTTGGCAGACATGTACCTGATTATGTATATACTTAATCAGTTCATGAGTCTAAGAACATGTAATCTAGCTCAGGTGATGAGGGAGTAAGGTTGAGAGTAGGTCCTAAGTCACCCTGCCTAGCATGCACTAACAACAAATGGAGTTGTGAGCTTAAGCTTGCAAGCACATGATTTTGGTTTCCGCCTTAGATCTCCATGCATTGCTTTGGCTATAGCACAAAAGTGTAAAAAAATTGGCCTTTTTGGCTTCCTACCTAATCAGAATACGACATTATTCAAAAGCATTGCATTCCTAGCACGGAAGCTTACTAGTGAATTACTTTCCTAAACAGCAATTCCCTACTTGCAGATGAATGTTTTCAAACACAAAGCAAGATAATGATGCAAGTCAGATGCTATACCTTGTTCAATAGTATTGGATAATGGGATTAGAGAGCAGCCACATGAGGAACACCCCCATATATATTTCTCCAGCAGCAATATATATTGGTGTTCAAAGGGAATTCAAGCGCTTCCAACTTCCTTTGGAGTTAGCAGACAGTACCCTTTCACTCTCTGTTCCGTTTAATCAACTTCCTTCTCATTTAGTGGTCAACTGATCCTTCTCAATATGCCAAGAACGTAGCCTGAAAACAAAGTCGCATGGACTGTAGCTCTGCTGGCCGTCATTGAGTCTCTCCTGCCTAGCAACACCTCCCATATTGGTCTGCCCAGCTGCTTATATAGTCACAAAGGAATCATATATTCAGTGCACAGTATCATGATCAATATACAATGGTCTATAAGTTTGTACAATGAGCTTTAAAAAATAAGAAGGTTATTGTAAGGCTTTTCATATCGCATTGTTGTTACAAAATTTCAATATCTTTAGACTTTTCAACAACTTTCTGTGGGTTTGAGTCAGTTTCTGTCTTTTCTATTTGTCATGCGAAAGAATCTGATACAAAAGCAAACTTAGAGTACACGATTTTCTCAACTGTAACTAAAAAGGCGAAATCAAGGTAAAATAAGAAAAGTAAGGACAAAGAATTGGTGTCTACGTACGAATGCTAACAGTATATAGCTAAAATTGATGTAATCAAAATTTTGAGACAAAGGTCACTATGTCGCTATGTCGCTATGTCGTCGCCATGTTGTCACTTCAATGACAAAAACCTTATAAGTGTCGCTATGTCGTCACTTCAATGACAATAATAAAGTTCAAATGACCGAAATTGAGTTCAAATCTCAATTTGTTATGTGATTAATAGGAGTTACATGGAAATGAATGCAAGTACAGGTAATACTAAATGCAATCATGTGGCTAAGTTAACGAAGATAGTTATTTGCAGAAAAGGGAAGTAAGAAGAGTAAACTTTCAAATTCTAAGGGTCACTATCCATTTTAGAGCACCTTAAAATTCATATTTTGAAATTTTAGTATGTCTAATTAATAATAAAAGATTATTACACAACCAGGTGGTCAATGTCCATTTTAATGCACCTAGAAGTTTCTTATTTCTTTTTGCTTACACAATGTAAGCATGCTACTTCACTGAAAGACCTAATGAGCTGGTTATATTGATCTGAAGCTATACAACCAACCACTTGGTTGCTGACCTCATCAAAACAACAAACCATAAACATACAAACTAAGGTTGTTAGAGCTACCATTATTCGAAGAAAACTGAAAAAGAGAGCAAAATCTTCCGAATCTAGATGTATTGGGGACGTTGGCCTATAGTTATTAAAAGAAGCCGACAGAAGATTAATCATTGATCAATTAGAGGGAGAGAAACCGCGTACACACCCCAGCAGGCATCTGGTTAAGGCCACCATTTGTATGAACAAGCAGGTAACCTTGGGTTTCCCCAGGAGCTGAAAAGATAGTAATATGGTGAGAAGTAAAGATGGAGATTAAATACACACACACGAAGCAAAATCACATGTTCTTTACCTGTATAGGATGGACTTGGCTTGACATAATGCACATAGTCTCGGTCTGGTGGTCGCTTCCATAGCTTGTCAAAATATGATGTCCCGCTTGCACCATCCAACTGTTAAAATCTAAAGGGTGAAAACATGAAAGATGCATGACTACTTTAAAAGAATAAATATGCACCCGTATCTATGGCCTCGAATTTCGGTGAGGGAAGGAGCTTTCACCAGATCCACTCTCAAAACAGGCCGTAGGTATTATATGACACAAGTTAAAATCAAAGACACTTTCAGTAGAGCAGAGTAGCACAATAACAGGAAGCCCGATTTTCTTATACAAAAAAGTCTTCTTTTTCTATGTAAGTTAATTATCACAAGTTCAAACCCCTAAGCTCGACTATGCTGTTTAATTCCTCAAATGGGCAATTTCCTAATTTGGTTGAATTGCTGTTATTGAAACTTTAGGCCCCTACGCAGTTCGCACAACCTATTAAAGTGATTCTTGTTAGTAAGACTAATTCATTGCATCTTAATGCCGCAAGGAAAACAAAATTAACAAACATACAAACAATGAGGGCACACCATACATCCCCCAAAACATACAAACAACCCTCTCACCCACGTTACCCAACCCAAATCCAACTACAAACACAGGAATCAATCTTGACCACCTAAACAAAACTCCAACAATCCTACCTGCTCTTCCATTATAAAACCCCTAATTTTAAAACCCTAATCTAAACAAATTATAAAGTTAACCATTAATTGAACCAAATCTATTCTAGAACTATTAAATTGAACCATTGAATTGAACTATTGGAGCATCAATTCGAAGAAGCATCAATGGAAAAAGCATCAATTTGAAGAATAAAACTTACCTATTGATTGTAGATTTGCTGGGTCGGAGAGAAGCGAGTTATCATTGCCGACTCGCTGGTCACTCGCACTGTCTGACCTGGATCCTTCGCCGGTCACTCGCCGCCGTCTCTGGAGTCTGGTCACTCGTTGCCACGGTTCCTCTCCTAGTCAACTCATCGGCAGAGGTGATGTTGGTCAGTGGCTATCGGCTTGTCTTGATTCGAGGCACAGAGAGAGAGAGAGAGATCCTGAGGCCAGACATAGAGACAGCCCTTGTTGGCTAGAGCCCAAATCCAGAGAGAGATACCGGATGCGAGAGTGAAAGAGTCGCACCAGAGACCACACAGAGAGAGAGAGAGAGGCAGTGTAAAAACTTTCTTTTTTAAAGGTTCTGCCACCGCGTGAGAGAGAGAGAGAGAGAGAGATTGTTTAGGAAAAATTATGAGGCTGATTTGGGGAGAGGCAGGTCGAGCAACAGTGATTTGCGAAGAGGCAGATTCTTAGAGCTTTTGGAGAAGATGAAAAGGTGATTTCGGCGTCTCTGGGACGAAAATATTGGCGCCGGAGAGAGGCTTGAATTTTCCCACTTTATTTTTTTCCCCGACATTTTATTCATGTACAATGTACAATGAGTAGGAAAAAATAATAACAAAACGCTGTCGTTTAGTAATCAATAGTTACGACATTTGATCTTAAATGTCGCTATTAAACAACATGTTAGTAAATGACGCTTTATTAGTGTCACGAAGGAGCAAAGCGACGTTTAAGAAGTGGCACGTACTAAAACGTCGAAAACTTTGTGGCACATAAAAAATTTTGTCATAAATTATCCAACATTACGATAGAAGTGTCGTAAATTATAACTAGTTTATGACATTTCTTTAAACGTTGGAAATTAAGTGTTGCCGAAACCCCTTTTTTTTGTAGTGCATCTTGTTCGCTATCTTAGCGCAAAGGTGAATTATCCGTGTGAGTGGGTCAATTCACACCTGGTGACACTCTCAACAAGGATGTATATGTAATCACAAAGATTATCCATTCATTCCAAAATAAACTCAAATCAAGGAATGAAAATTTAATGTAATAAATAATGTCAAGTACATGAGATGCCATAAACATATCAAACCCTACGTAGTCCCATACTCCTAATGTGAGAAAGGAAAACATCTCTAGCAATAGGCTTGGTCAAAGGATCAGCCACCATTCTGCCAGTAGGTATATGATTTATGGTCACCTCTCCTTGCGCAACTAAAGTTCTAATGAAGTGATAACGAAGGCCTATGTGTTTGGCCTTCCCATGATATTTGGGGTCCTTTACAAAATCTAGGGCAGCTGTATTGTCACAGTGAACAGTGACAGACTCGTCTGCATGAGTTGTAACCCCTAGAGCCTGTAAGAATGACCTCAACCAAACAGTTTCCTAGACTGCTGCTGAACAAGCAACATACTCCGACTCCATCGTGGATAGGGCGATGCAAGACTTTTTCTTGCTGTACCAAGAGATAGCTCCATCTGAAGTGGATATGCGCTCATCTCTATCAGCGCCCCAATCAGCATCGATGTATCATCTCAATCTCAAGTCTCCACCATGATAACACAGGACGAGATCAGCGGTTCCACGTAAGTATCGAAGAATCCTCTTCACCGCATTCCAATGAGCGGGTCCAGGATTACTCTGATAACAACTCACCATTCCAACGGCAAAGCAGATGTCTGGACGCGTACACAACATAGCGTACATCAGACTCCCAACTGCAGCCGCGTAAGGCACTTTGGACATCCGATTCTTTTCCTCATCATTCTTTGGGCATTGGTCTGTGCTTAAAGTACACGCCTTGTCCATTGGAGTGTCTATGGGTTTTGAGTTATGCATACAAAATCGTTCAATGACCTTCTTGATATATGTCTCTTGAGACAAATCGAGAAGTCTCTTTGGACGATCACGTATGATTTTAACCCCGAGCACATAATTAGCTTCTCTCATGTCCTTCATCTCAAAAGTTGAGGACAACCACTGCTTAGTGGCGACAATGGAACTCATGTCATTCCCAGCTAAAAGAATGTCATCCACATATAAAGAAAGGATCAAAATATTTTTCTTGGATCGTTTTACGTAAACGCAATGGTCTTGTTCAATCATTTCAAAACCTATAGAGGTAATGGCATGATGAAACCAAAAGTACCACTGCCTAGACGATTGTTTGAGACCATATATAGAACGTTTGAGCCGCAAACTTTGCGCTCATGTCCCTTGACTTCAAAACCCTCAGGTTGAACCATATAAATCTCTTCGTCTAGTTCTCCATTGAGAAACGCAGTCTTAACATCCATATGAAAAAGTTCTAAATCTTGCTAGGCGATAATAGTTAGGATCAGGCGAATTGAAGCAAATCTCACCACTAGGGAAAATGTGTCTTCATAGTCCACACCCCGCTGTTGGGTATAGCATTTTGCCACAAGACGTGTCTTATACTTGTCAATTGACCTATCTGCTTTGCGCTCGACTTTTAAAACCCACTTGTTTCCAACAGTCTTGCGCCCTGGCGAAAGGTCAACCAATTCCCAAACCTGATTCTTCTACATTGAGCTCAACTCATCTTTCATTACAACCATCCACTCATTACTAGCAGGTGAAGATAAGGCTTCTTCCACAAAAGTGGGCTCATCTTCATCAGTTAGAGTGCACATAAGAATTTCACCGTCAATCTCAAAACGACAACGTGAAACTCTTCCTCGTGCACCTCTACGCAGTTGAGAATCTTGTTGACCTTATGGTCCTGATGGTGTGCTCCCACTGTCTAGGATGCTCCCACTAAGTTGAAGATCACTTATACTATCTTCGGCGACAACATGATGAGGAACTAATTCCCCACCTTCGCTTAGAGATGGTAAAGTGGCTTCAACTTTCTCTAACTCATAGAGGTCAAGATTCTTACTTGCGTCTCCAATACTAGGAAAATCATTCCCTATGAAATCGACATCATGAGACTCTATTTCAGTCTTTCCACCATTTGGATGTTCACCATACATCACATAGCCTTTAGAGTTTTCAGAATACCTCAAGAAGATACTCTTTTTAGCTCTAGGCCCTAGTTTCCATACTTATGAGAAGTACTGCAAACATAACCTGCTGAGCCCCATGGGCGCAAGTTATCCAAATTTGGCTTTTGTCATTCCAAAGCTCATATGGGGGTGGATTTGACTGATTGTGAAGGCATTTGATTAAGTATATAGGCTGCAGTCAAAAGAAAGAGCATCCCCCCAGAAAGATATTGGGAGGTTTGCTTGAGCTATCATAGACCTAACCATGTCTAAAAATGTTCTATTCCTTCTTTCCGCAACACCATTTTGTTGTGGAGTATTAGGATTAGTAAGTTGCCTGTGTATCCTTTTTTCCTCACAAAACTTCTTGAAGTGATCGGACAAATATTCGCGTCCTCGGTCAGTGCGAAGAGTTTTTAAACTCTTCTCTTTCTGATTCTCAACCTCTGTTACAAAGCGTTGGAAACAATTCAAAGCTTCATAGCGGTGAGATATCAGATACACGTAACCATATCGCATATAATCACCTATCAGTGTAAGGAAATAAGAAGTGCCATGGCGTGCCTTTACACTCATAGGTCTACATATGTCAGAGTGAACTAGTTCAAGTGGCTGAGTTGCTCTCACAGCCTTTTCAAAAGGCTTCCTGCATGCTTTACGGGCCAAACAAGCCTCACATGTTTGTAGATTGACTCTTGCGAGTGGGCCTAAAAGGCCTTCTCTAGCCAAACGAGTCATTCTATCTTGGCCTATGTGGCCCCGTCTTGTATGCTAAGTGGTAAAATCATTCACAATATTATCATTCACCACATAAGAATAAGAGGACTGAGAATCAATTAAATCCAATTGAAAAAGACTATCCATGCAAAAACCATGTCCGAACAAAACATCATCCAAAAAGATGTCCAACTTATTACCCTTAAAAATAGAGGAAAAACCATTGTCTAATAAAGCAGTAACTGAAAGTAGATTAAGCCGAACAGTGGGTACATATCGCACATCCTCAAGAATCAATGTGCGCTAGTGCGCAACTTGAGCTGGTAAGAACCAACCCCTAGCACCTATTCGGAGCTATTGTGTTCCCATGAAGATATGTTTGCTACCCGTTGGAATTCGATGGTAATAATCTACGAACCCCTCTCGATCACGTGCTACGTGTTTTGTTGCACCTGTATCCACAAACCACACAGGTTGGGAATGAGCAACCATCACATGTGAGGAAACATATAACTGAGAGAGATTTTAAAAGTACCTTCTTCGGCTCAATGCAATCAATAGAGAAGTGTTATTTCTGTTGACAGTTGAAGCATTTAACTTTAGACAAATCATTTTTCCCACCATGTTTTCCTCTCTTGCGTTTTTCATTTTTCCTTCCTTTGGCGCAAAAGTGCTAGCCTCGCCTTTCTAACCTTTCTTACTTTGTCTTCCGCGCTTGCCATTTGCATTGCGTAATCCCCCTTGGGCGACATAAGTAAGGGTCTTGTCAGCATCTCGCGTCTCGTCCTCAAGGATGACATGATGTGAAACATCAGAAAAGTTCTTGATGTTTTCACTATGGGTCAATATCTGTTTCATATTGGCCCATGAGGCAGGAAGGGACCTTATGACAGCTCTGACTTGCTGCTCATCTGTGAGCGCATGGCCAGCATCCCTTAGCTTACCAATCATATTGGACATCATCCTTAGATGTTCACTCATGGTATGTTTAGGGTCTTTTGTGTACTCCTCAAACTTAATCACAAGGCTACGAAGCCGCGTAGTTGAGGTTCCACCAAAAGAGAACTTGAGCTGATCCCATAAAGCTTTGCACGTTGGAAGTTCATCATACTACCCGATTAGATCATTTTGCAAGCTACTCAACAAGGTGTAGCACGCACTACGATCTTTCTGATTTCATTTCTGGTAGGTAGTGCGGTCTCTTAGGGGTTGCCCCTCAGTGGGCGCGACCATCTCTTTGGTCAAGTGCTCCTCGAGCTCTTGTTCGTTTAGCATGAATTTCAACTTTTTGTGCCAAACGTCATAATTATCTCCGTTAAGTTTTTCACCCTTAACGAGATCAGTTATGACATTCTTTGAGGCCATTCTATTCACTACATTAGTTTGCGCAAAGAAAAAGACATTAATTATACATCCTTATTTTTATTTCAAAAAATTCAAATGAAAAACATAATCCTTCCTCACATCATGAAATCAAAATTTTGCTAAGCTCGTAATCATCTCCCATGTATGTGAGTTGGGAAAATACTTTTCAAGTAATTTTTCGCAATAAATTTCATCATCATATAAGCCACAATATAATAAATCATCCACATGATAATTTAGAACAATATAATTGCACCATACAATAAAGTGTGCAAGGACTCCATTGAGCCCTATTAGCATTCTAATAACTTATGCTAAGAAAATTCTGGCTTGAATAATGTGCGTGCGAAATTACATCCACGTACAAGACTTTCTAGAAATATACAGGGAAATAGTAGAATACAACATCTTTGAGAATCCTACTACAAACTACTTCAATAAAACAAATGGAGATGCCGCACAACACATTATTCTCAAAAAAAATTTCTTAAAACAAGAGTAAACACATAAACATAAGTTTCTTTAGAATGCCAATCTAGTATCCATCCATTTAACCTAAAATTAGCATGCTCAAATAACAAGTTAAAGGGTAATTTAAATGGATGAATATGCCACATTCTCCTTCCAAGGAAAACGGGCGTAAAGGCCTTGAAATTGGGTTTAAAGAGGTGTGGGCTTGCCAAAAGCCCAACAAATATACCTCAATAAAAGTATATTTAAACCATAACTCTAATAAAGGCAAATAATAAAACATAATTCATCTATGTCATATAGCTCTCCAAAAAATATTTATTTTGTCCACGAAGTGCAAAAATTAATATTTACATATTATTCGTATTTTTTGGGACCACATAAGTACCACAAAAAATATTTTCAAATGGCCAAAAAATGAGAGATAAATTATTAAAATTGGCAAACAGTAAATTTATCCCAAATATACCCTCTGCAATTAAAGAAAGAAATCCTGTGTATAAAACAAAATTTTAAAGCTAATTTCAATAGAAAAAATCGTTTAAAAATTAAACAGAATACACACAAAGGGTATAAAGGTAAGTTTTAACACCATAGAAAAAATCAGTGGGTCAAGATGGAGCTCCACTCCCCGCCGGTGAGAAAAACAACCCAAAAAATAGCCCTCACGTGCCTCCACGCGCCACCTTGCGTGTGGGGCAGCGTCTGGGAATTTTTTTTTATAGGCGCGTGTGTGCACGCCCGCGTGGAGCACGTGGGGAGCTGTCCACAGACTTGCTAGCGCGTGGGCACGTCGGTCAGCAGCATCAATTGGGGCGTGTGGGCGCGTGCGGCGAGTGGCGTGCGTTCCAGCAGCCTCTACTGGCGCGTGGGCGCCCGTGGCGGCTTGTGGGGCACGTGTGTCGCGTGCCCGGCTGCCTTCGCGCGTGGCGCGCATCTGCGGCTCGGCTTGAGCGTGTGTCACGCGTTGGTATACTGTTCATCTTTTTCATTAGAAAACCCTAATTTGCACAGCCGCCGCCATGTCGCAATGCCAACTTTTAAGGGCCATATATCTCTCGTTTTTAGGTCAAATAATACGTGCCATATATCATTGGAAAGCTTATATGACATAGATTTATTATGTACCAACCGATCATGATAAAAATTTAATATCACGCTCCGAATTTGAGTCCCAAAACTCGAAAATACCACAGTTTTCTTAAAAAATTAAAATCGTGATTTCTCACAAACCATGCATTCAAAAATCATGAAATTTTACGGAGTTCATCCTCAACCATAGGAGAACAAAACCATGTAATTATTTTTTAGAAAAACATGCTCAAAAAATTTCAAATTTTAATAATGGGTCTCATTTATGTATCCGAAAAAAATCGCAACATGCACATAATTTATTCTAGCATGTTAAAGGCGAATCAACAAGTAATCATGCTTTGATACCAATGTTGAAATTACAATTATTGAGCTACCACGTAACATGCAGTGGGTTCGGAAACATACCGTATGAAATCTCCGAATTTTCCGACGATGGATCCTTGTTGTTACGAACCTCCAACACACTTGATGTTTTTCGTAGGTACGAAAACGGCTACTAGAGTCGAGTTCTTCGTCCACGAACCAAATCTTAGAGCTTAGTGATTGCTCTAGAGAGAGTGCTATAGAGAGAGGGATTGTCTTGTGACTTAATGTCTATTACTTATATTTTATTGGGATATCTCTAGTCTTTATATAGAGATAATATTTAGAGACGTACTTTACCTCAAACACTTAGGAGATAAAGATGTATTTATCTCAAACACCTATGAGATAAATATTGTATTTATCTCATAGGTGTTTGAAACAAAAAAAGATTCGAGGAGATGAACAAGTCATTCTTTGGTTACTACCTACAAAAGTTCTATGAAAATTAATGATGAAGCGAAGAGGACTCCTTCTCCAGGCAAGCATGTTCTTGAACCGAAGAGACTGCAGAATGTAACTATACTCTCGAAAGCCCTAAATATGACTTCTTAGGAGATCTGCCATTCACTTATACAAGGTACATTCCCTGACTATGAGAATTCATTAGTAGAGGATATTAGAACTAGCGACATCAAAATTAAGTAGCAAAGCCTTAAATTATTCTCTGAAGCCATATTTACATTCTAAGAATGAGGCCATATTTGCATTCTAAGAATGAGGATCATCAGCTAAAAGTGACTTCATGGATTGGAAAAGTATAACCATTGTCATCATAAGAGAAATCATCTCACTGAACCGTGGTAAAATTACACGAAGAGCAACCCCAGGCAACCACATACACCATGACATCTGTGCTCAGAATTGACTATAATAGACTGCTTTTCCTATTTTTTTTCTACATAGGAAACCAGCCATAAGATGTGACTAAAAGCAACTTTATTTAGTTTTTCTTAATTCTGCAAAATTTCTTGCACAGAGTAGGCGGCTTGTGCCTACAACAACTTGAAACATTGGTCAATTATCAATGTTAGCTAACCCAGGTGCTAGGTTTTTAACACGAAGATAGCTACCTTACCTACATCTCTTTGGAGGATCATAGGAGATAGATAATGTAGTTATTTTTGCCTTCAAAGTAAAAAATCCATATAATTTTCTCTTTTGTAAGTTTCGGTATGCTTACAAAAGCAATCTACTACTTGGCCGACATAAAGTGAGATACACAGATATCGATATATTGAGAAAAAAGTCAACTTAATACTTAACAAAGGAACAATATAACATCCAACTCATTGCTGACTAACATGAATACGATCCGAAACTAAACAAAAGACTTGAACAAAAACATGATAAGAAGAAGAAAAGCAATAGGAATAAAGGTCTTGTGGATTCTAAATTGTGAAGTCGGATTTGAGCCGAGCATTGCAGTTACTGACGCAACCTCAACATCTTCTTCATTCCTGATTAGTTCTTCACCATCATTGCTGGCCTCTTCTTACTTCTTGATCATCACTTTCGCGCCATTGTTGTTGATCTTTTCTTCCATATGATTAGTTTTTAACGATCATTATTGGCCTCTTATTCCTTCTTGATCAGCTCTTTACCACCATCATTGGCGTCTGTTTCCTTCTTGATCAGTTCATCACCATTGTTATATGCCATAGTCGTTGCCTTCTTTTTTTCCACCCTCAACATACGTTTCATCTTCTTCATCTTCATCTTCTTCATCTCCTTCTCTTTTGCTTGCTTTAGCGCTTTAATCTCGGCTCACTTTTGAGCCATCTCCTCCTCCCTTCTGCCTCTCTAGCCTCTGCCTCTAACCTCTTCATGTGTTGTTCCCACTCTGCTTCTTTTTTCCTCCTCAACTCCTCCCTTTTCCTCTCCCTGAGTTCCCTCTCTAATCGACTCTTCTCGCTCATCTGAACAAAGCCTCTCTTTTCTCTCGGTACACATTACGCCTTTCCTCTCTCAATGTAGCATTCGGTCTTGAACTATGTCTTGAAGCAAGCTTCATCACTTCAGCTTTTTCCTCCTCCAAAATCTCTTTGTTCATGGTAATATCACTCAATTTTTGAACAATTATTTTGAACAACGGTGCGGAATTTTCAGGCCTTAACAGTTGAGGAAACTCAACGCTTTCTAAATGAAACTCCATGTCAGCTTTACCCACATCAATCTCTACCTCTTTTTGCTTCTGAGCAACAGAATTATACGATGAAAATTCTAGTTTAATGATGTTCTTCTTCCTCGCCATCTCTATTTTTTGCTTGCCAAACTTCTTTTCCAGGTAGAAAAAAGGACCATCCTAAATATATTTATATAGAAAACAACCTTTAATTTGACCTTTTCATAAACGGATTCTGAATCCAATTCATAAACATCTTTCACTCTGGTGTAAGAAAATTCCTAATATGTATGGTTATGGTTTTGGTAAAGCGGGAATCTGGTTGCTCGAGTCCAATTGTTAAAGTATCCTAACATACTCTGTTACGAGTCCTCCTCAGAATGTGCTTCTCTTAGGTAGAGATTAAACCCCTTGCTTGACACGGTTTGAACTCCGATTGGCTATTCTCACGTCAAACCTTGTGGTCTTAGGATTCAGTTATTCTTACGGACTACAATTACTATGTAGCGTGCTATTATTGGTTGAGACACAAGCATTCGTCCCTTCTCCTCAGCTAGCTTGTTTCATCGGGCATTCTTCGCTTCTCCTCAACTAGCTAGTTTCATTGGTCCGAGGTGAGGTGACAAAAAATGGCGATCAAGCACATAACATTCATTCATCTTCTTCTTTTTTAATCAGGTAACTTTACTAAGGCTATTTATGTAATTTTTATGGGCTTCTTTTCCCTTATAATGCCCTTTATGGGTTTGTTTTCTTTTTGGTGGTTCTGTTGGATAAAAATCCTTTTGCAAATATTTTTGGAATGGAATCACACTTTCTTATACAAAATAAAAAATAATACAATATAAAGTAACAATAACACGCTACAAAATAAGTAGGAACAATCCCACCAAACTATAGAATCAAGCCAAGGCTTTTTCCTAAAGTGTTGTTTTGCGCCCCCCGGAACTAGTGGCTCAATGCAATGGGTTTCATGGCACGCAACCTCTAGGATTAGTCTATAGTATTAACTCAATTTGTATGCACTTGCAACAGAGTCTCATGAACGAACCTCTTGACTTTCCTTTTCCATGACTCACATAATATCAAAATGTAGTGGCACTCAAAATATCAAAGTACATATATAAAAAAATTGGTATAGAGTAGAGAGAGAATCTAGTTGTGTGATTTGTTTGTGTGCATGAAAAGATTGTGTTTGTGTGTTGGTCATAACCCATACTTATAAAAGGAAAAGCAAAAACTTGGAGGCTATGCAAGAAGGGAAGCCACCGCTCAAAGGAAAAATAAAAATGAGCATGGAGAGAGCAGCAATAGAGCAGGCGTGGCTTGCTTGTTGCCAGCATCTCTGCCACAAAATCAGGGTGGTCTCCTTTTTCACTTAAGCACACACAAACAAGGGAGTGGGCCCCAGCCACCAATTGTTTTTTTAGAAACAAACAAAATACAAAAATCTCCTACATATTTCAAAACACAGACTCAATGAAGGAAGAAGATATGAGAAATTATGTGTTGGTGAGGTGTCACTTAGATTGAACCTTTCCCAGTATAGATGAGCGGGAACTCACTGGAATACAATGGTAGAATGAATACTCTTTTAACCAGATTTTGCTAATGTGAATTATGCATACTCACCACTTGCATAAACTTTATTCAAGGTTGTTCTCACGGGTAGACGCTAAAGGGCATTACGTCGGGCCTGGATATTCTTGTGTGCTTTAGCTACATATGTAAGTCCTATAGAGATGGCTCAACCTCACACACATATAGGTGGTCTCCATCGGGGAATGTGTTGCACCTGAACACTCTGTCCTAATAATTAGGGACTATGGATTCATTAAAAGCTATGCTCATCCTTACACACTACAGTGGCCACTGTCACACACCATACGGATAAACTCTTCTCTAAAGGCCTCCCACCTTAGAGGATATACACAAAGCGACAGTGCCCATCATACTCCATGACTTTGCTATTACCTATTGAACCTCATTGACGGGATTGCCGATCACAGTAGGTTAGGATCTGTCATTTTGTCTCTAAATTTGGGTACAGTCTTATCCCCCTCGATGCTTTCATCACTAGGCTTCCCCCTAGTGGCTTAGTCAGAGGATTGTCCAAGTTCCTTTCTGACCTCACAAAATTCATAGATACGGTACTGTTCTCAATTAACTACCTTGCAGTAGCATGTAACATCTGGATCTAACTATTCTTCCCATTGTATATTTTGCTTATAGCTCGAGCAATGGCAGTTAGGCAATCACAATACATTACGACAAGTGGACTAGGTTTACCTTACAAGGGTATACCAACTAGAAAAGTTCAGAGCCATTCTTACTTCAGAACACGTATTCTCTAAGGCTATCAACTCTGACTCCATGGTCAATTTAGTGATAATTGTCTGCTTGGACAACTTTCAAGAGATCACTCCTCCAGCTAGTAGGAACACATATCCACTACTGGGCTTTATCTCATCCGAATCTGAAATCTAATTAGCATCACAATAACCTTCAAGCACAGAAAGATGACCACAAAATGCTAATCCATAATCAATGGTGCCTCTCAAATATATCAATAACCTGCATATTGCATTCCGATGTTCTTCACCAAGATTGTGAGTATAACTACCAACTGCATATGCAACATCAGGATGAGTATGTTTCATCAAAAATATTAGGCTACAAATTATTTGTGATTACTTGTTTTGTGACACGATGTCACCACAAATTTTCACAAGATGTATTTTAGCATCAAAAGGTAAATACAAAGATATACAGTCATAATGCTCATATTTTCTCAGCATGTTCTCAACAAAGTCTGACTGTGATAATATGATAGAACCATCATCCCTCAAGATTCTGATCCCCAAAATCACATGAGCTTCTTCCATATCTTTCATGTCAAATTTAGATACTAAAATTCTCTTAGTAGCATGCACAATATCATTGCTTGTTATCATTAACACATTTATAGCATATACACGCATCAACATTTTTAATTAAGAATTCATCAGATATCATCACGTTATCAAATTTCTTATGTCATCGTTTAGGAGCTTGTTTTAACTCATACAAGGATTTAACCAATTTACACACTTCATTTTCTTGTCCGGGGATCACATATCCCTCGGGCTACTCCATGTGTATTTCTTCTTCTAAATCCCATTTAGAAAGACAATTTTAACATCCATTTAATGCTCAACTAGTTTATATATGGATGCAATGAAAAATAATAATCTAATAGATGCAATTCTATTAACATGAGAGCATGTATCAAAAATAATGAATTATTTGTTTTTGCTTGTAGCCTTTTAGCTACCAATTGTGCCTTATATTTCTCAATGGAACCATTTGGTTTCAACTTTTTCTTAAATCCCTATTTGTAACGAATAGGCCTAGCTTTATAAGGCAAGTCAACAAGTTTCTAAGTATGATTAGACATAATGAAATAAAATTCATTAATAATCGCTTCTCTCCAAAAAGGTACACCTGTAGAAACTACAGTGGTTCATCATTCAAAAGATACACATAATAACCATCACCAAAATTAATTTCAATTCTCATTCTCTTGCTTCTTCATAATTATCAGTACTAGCATGCTCATCAATAACTCTATGCATATTATTTTTCATGAGAAAAATATTCTAAAAAAAGAAACATTTTTAGATTCAATAACAATATTGGCTTCCATGACATCAATCTTGATGACAAGAAATCTACAAGCAATACTAATAGAAGTATAACCAATAAACACACAATCATAAGTTCAAGAACCCGATTTTCTCCTTTAAGGCTCAGATGACATGACCTTTGCCATGCACCCGCATACTTTAAAGTACTCCAAGTTAGGAGAATGATCAATCCAAATTTGATAAAGATTTTTACCATTTTTTATGAGGTACTCTATTTCGTACGTGACAGGTTGAGAAAATAGCTTCCCCCCACAGGTTTGCGGGTAGGCCAGAACTAACAAGCATATCATTGATGATTTCTTTTAGAAACCTATTTTTTCTCTCAGCAATTCCATTTGATTCAAGTGAATAAGGGGGAGTTACTTTGTGAATAATCTCATTCTGTAATAGAATTCTTCGAAGGGGTTAGCGTTATATTCACCACCTCTATCTATCCTAAGCCATTTAATTTTCTTATTCTTCTGATTCTCATGCCACAAAGTTGTAGTTCATAAACATTTCAAGAGCTTCACTTGTTATTATCAACAAATAGAGTCTAGTGAATCTAGAATAGTCAATAACAAAAATCACATAAAATGTTTTACCATCTCTGGTTATAGTTTGTTTTAAATTAGTTAAATCAGTGTGAATTAGATCAAGGGGTTCACTTTACTTGTGATAGGTTTACATGCTCTCTGGGTATTTTTGCTTTAAGCATTAGACTCATGAAAATTAGAGATAAACCCATCTCTTTCATTTTCTTTATGTACGCATAATTCATATATCCAAGCATACCATGCCACATATCAGCGGAATCAATCAAGTAAGAAAAAGTAGACTCATTAAGCGATTAAGCAGCATTAAGTTCATAAAGGCCTTGGTTTTGATACTCCTTATCAACAAAGATGTCATTTTTTGTCCGAGTCACAATAAATCCATTGAACAAAGTCTTAATGCTGACCTTACCAAGTAGTTGTATAGACATAAGGTTGTGCTTATCTGTAAAGCACATCAAATAGTGAAAGGGTTTTACCAGAAGTGAATTTGAGAACTACCCTTCCCTTTCCCACAAATGGTACGAACCTTTGTCCCTTACATACACTCATTCTGTACCTTTCCCCACATTTAAGTAGGAGGCAAACATTTCTTGGTTAGCACGGATGTGCCTAATAGCACCCGAGTCTAAAAATCATCCCTTCACTTCCGTAACTATGTTCACTTCTGATACCACAACAGGAATGATATCATCATATGCCTCAACCACATTTGTCATAGACATCATTTCTTTATCGCTACTAGTCATTTGCAATTTTCTATTGTGAGCCTTAACTTTAATATAAACTATTGTTTCATGTAAAGTCATCGCATGTCTCTTCTGTCTAAGCTATAATTTAAGTTCTTTCCAAGGGTCGGCAAAATTTTTCGACGAAGTATTGAGCCTTAAATATTTCAGGTAAAATGTCACTCTCTTTTGCCTAGCCTTTCACAATATTTTGAAAATCATTTATTGAGTTTCAATGCTTTTATCTCATCTGCCATTTGACAGTCCAAAAAATTAATGGCTAAAAATATTTTAGTGCCTTCATCCTCAAAATTCGTACTTACTAGCCAATTCATCCCATAAATCTTTAGCAAGTGTAAAATTATTATAAGCGTCACATGATAAAGCATTACGAATAGTACTAACACAAAATCAATTAGCAATTTTGAACATTTCTAAGAATTCAGCGAAATTTCTAGTAATCATCCGGGACGAGCTTAGTTAGAATGAACAAGAATTTAGAAAAATTCAAAACATCCAAAATCATAATTTTCTAATTTTTTAAGATAATTTTCGACAAAACGTTCAATTGGGCTTGCATCCAGAATAACTTCTGTTTGTACGAGAAGCTGCAATTCCATTTCAAATAACCTTTTAGATTGTTGGATATAAATATTTTTGGAATAAAATCACATTTTATTACACAAAATAACAAATAATATAATATAAAGTAAATAATGACACGCTACAGATAAGTAGTAACAATCTCACCAAAACTATAGAATCAAGCCGAGGCTTTATCCTCAAATGTTGTTTCGTGCCTCCCGGAACCAGTGACTCGATACAATGGGCTTCACTGTACGCAACCTCCAGGATTAGTCTATAGTATTAATTCTGTTTGCATGCATGAACGACCCTCTTGACTTTCCTCTTCCACAACCCACATAATATCAAAATAAAATGACAACTCAAAATGTCAAAGTATATAAAGAAATGTTTGGTGGAGAGTAGAGAGAGAATTTGGTTGCGTGATTTTTTTTTTGTGCATGGAAAAAAATGGTGTTTGTGTGTTGGTCGTAACCCATATTTATAGAGGAAAAAGAACAAAAACTGGAAGCTAGACAAGAAGGGTAGCTACTATCCAATTTCCACCGCTCAGAAGAAAAATAACAAGAAGCATGTGGATAGCAGCAATAAAGCAGGCGTGGCCTGCTCGTTGCCAGCATCTCTGTCACAAAATAAGGGTGGTCTCCTTGTTCACTTAAGAACATGTAAACAAGGGAGTGGGCCCCGGCCATCTCTTGTGTTTTGGAAATAAACAAAATACAACAGGTTCGTCTCTTAGTACTCTTTTTCAAGGAAAACGAAAGCTTTGTTTGACATGTGAAAGAAGTTGATAAAACTACAACAAAAATATTTTCTTCATGAGCTTGCTTAATGGTTGAGATGATTGATGAATTCTAGCCTGCAAAAACATTGGAAGTTTTTGTTCAAAGTTAATGTTGCTTTTTTAACAGGCTGTCATGCTCTATTCGGTTGGTAAACTGCAAAATTTCTTTTTTTTGGTAGAAGGGTAGGAAATATATGCCAGATATAATCAGTCAAATGTATAAAGGAAAAGGAAAGACACCCAACAAGGAGGATGACGACCCCATCCATAGGTCAAGAGAATGCTAACTACAATAGTAAAAAACACCACAAGGGTAGAGCAACGCAGCATGCCCTATATTAGACAGACTGTACATCAAACGGCAGCAGTATATTGGGCCACAAAAGCCGCTAAAGCTAATGAAAGTCGTAAAGGAGCTGATTTCCCTTGGGTGGCCAGCAATGAGTGCAAACCTCTACAGTTAGACTGAGCTGTACACAGAATGTTGGGTGTAGTCAAACAGTCCCTAAGCCCCATCGTCAACTGCACCAGAAAAGAGCAATCAGGAAATACAAAGTTAAGATGATAATACTGGAGCCTGACAAGACAATTAAGACCAAGCTGCAAGGCTAATTGAAAAGCATCAAATTCATCCCTGGCCGTAAAGATGTCAACGGTTGCACCAATTGGCGATCACATCCTGCTGAACAGCACCAGACCAACCCCAAACTTTTGATCTATGAGGGACCCAACAACTAAAATGGAGCAAAAGACTGGTGAAGGTGGCAGCGGGCAGTTGCAATTATCTGAAAAGTAAGTGGAGTGTAACGGGGGGTAAAAGTGTTCAAAGCAGTCCACAATAACATCAGGGTATGTCTGAGCAACGCAATCAACCTTATGACAAGAAATCTGAAAAGCTGAGATGTGGACAATACTATACAAAAGACCCCGACATTAGGCAATGATCGAGCCAACACAAATCCCCCCCAAAAGAGCAGGGCATTGCGCCCCAACCAGATGGACCAGAGGATAACTACTATACATACAATCCTAAGGAAGGTACTGATAATCGAGGTACGAGGAGAAGCCGATCGCAGCAACTAATGAGAGAGCCAGTGGGAAACAGAGGGAATCGGTGACAGTGAGTGTGGTGTCCCAAATATGATTCCCAAATGAACGAACGAACGAACACGAACGCAGTAAAAAAAAGGTGTTCCTAGGTTTTCGGTCTTGATTAGCATAATGGGCAGGAAATGATGGCAGGGAAATGTCGTTTCAGTAATTCTGGCAAGAGTGGCAGACGTTGATGACTAAATTGACATACAAAGAACTTAAGTTTCTCTGGGATTGGGAGTTTTCAAAGCGAGACCAAAAGGTGCGAGTCAGGGGATATCGTGAAGGGGGTATGTTGGCACTTGTCTTGACTAGAAAGTGATAAGCGGAGGCTACAGAAAAACTGTCACCCCGATAAAAGACGCTGAACGAGCGATCCGATGACCCCAATAAGCAAAGCTGTAGGATTTGACTTATAATGGCCTCAGGAAAGGTGGGAAGGAGTATATTCAAATCCCAGTCAAAAGTATTGGCAATAAACAAATGGGAGATCGTCCAATCAGCATTGATGGTATAATGGTATGGTTATAAAATTGGGGGGAGGGGGGTGGGCGCATAAGGCAGCCACCAATCCATCCATATCGAGATCGATCGTCCATCACCAACTTGCCATTGCACTCCCTATTTAAGAATGTGTTGCCCAACGAGGACATTCCTCTAAATCCAAGAACAGGAATGAGGTTGAGACAGTTGAAGAAAATGTTGATGCGCAAAGTACCGCCTTTTAAGTACCCGCGCAACCAGACTTTGAGGATTGGCCCAAATTTTTAAGGCCTGCTTAGTAAGCAAGGATTGATTGAATACCTGAAAATCATAGAACCCTAACCCACCATGGTTTTTTGAGAGGCATAGTGAAGGCCACGTTATCCAGTAGATAGAACGACACGAGGCCTCACCAGACCACCAGAAATGAGCCAAGATTTGATCCAATTGTTTACATACAGCAACAGGAAATTTAAAAATTGACATATAGTTAACTAGTAAGGAAGAGAGGACCAAAGTAATAAGCGTTGCACGCCCGGCCTTATTCAACATAAAAACCTAGCCAATGCACACAGCGGTCTTGAACTCTCTGGACTAGCATTCCGAAAATTTCTTTCTTATTCATAGCTATGTCCAGTTGGATGCCCAGGTATTTCCCAAAATTTGAAAAGCTTGAAAACTCAAACCCCCTCTCAATTAACTGGCGCTTCTCAGAACTAGCATTAGGGCTAATGACCAGGGAGGATTTTGCCCAATTAATACACTGTCCAGAAAAGCAGCAGTAATCATGCAAGATCTTTTTAACTGCCTCAATGTCTTGCAGAGCATCCTTGGAGAGTCAAAGGAAGAGGAAATATCATCGGCATAAAAAAGATGTGAAACCAATGGCGAGTATTTTCCCGCCTTAATGCCCTGAAAGAGCCCACGCTGCTCCCTCTAGAGGAGGGTGGCCAAGAGCATCTCCGCACAAAACAGGAAAAGATAAGGAAATAAGGGATCACCCTGGTGAATACCTTGAGAGGGAGCGACGAACAGAGTGGAGGCCCCATTCACCAGGAGAGAGTAAGGGACTGAGGATAAGCATTGTTGAATCAGATAGACCCAATTCGAAGGAAAGCCCAGGACCGAGAAAATCCGACGAACAAAGTCCCAACGAACCCGATCGAAAGCTTTACTCAAGTCCAATTTTAGAGCAACTAGGATGACTCCCCCTTTTGTGCGCTTGTGCACACAGTCAGTTAGTTCTTGTGCGAGCAAGATATTATCAGCAAGACAACGACCGGTCAGAAAAGCATTCTGATAGGGTGACACTAGTTCAGACATCACGGGCTTCAACCAATTAACTAGCACTTTTGAGATGATTTTGTAAACACCAGTACACAGATTGATGGGCCAAAAGTCCCCAGGCGATTCTGGGCACCTGGTAAACTGCAAATTGTCATCTTCAGTTGACCTTTTTGCCAAATTCCAATCAAATTTGCTAGGCAATCATTCCAATAACAACACCACATGCACAAAGTTTTGAATCATAAAACATGCACGAGATAGAAATATTTCACTCATCCAACAAAAATGCCCTTCAAATTTTCTTTTAAAAGGGTGTTTTCTTATCTTGGACTTTGAGAAAACAATAAAATTTCAGGCGAAAGATTTCTTTTCCGAACTAGGGAAAGTTGAATAGAACCTTTTGAACTTAGAAGTTGAGGGTTGCTATATATCGCACCCCAAATAGAAACCAACATACAACCTTCACATCTTCAAAGTTTGGGACAAATCAAGTACTATTAATAGTTTGTATATATGGTCATTACATTTAGCATGCCCATTTTTGGAATTATCTCTATATTTTTGTGTTGCATTCTGAAGAATTGTAAGTAAGAATCTCTGTAGCAGCTGAGAGTTCTTCAAAGCCTGAAACAGTGATTAGGATTGATTGGGGACTAGTTATTCTGCTATGGGTTTGCTTCAAAATGGTAAATACGGGATTATTGCCAATGATCAAGGAGACGGAATCACCCCATCATGGGTAGCATGTTCAAAAATGAATTTGATTTAGTTCTTTAGGGTGGCGATTAGTAAATGTTAGTGTGTCATCAAGTTGTATGTTATAATGGTGCATAGGTTACAAGTGCATAAGTGATATGTATTTAATTAGTGCAAATGTGGGCTAATATGTTATTGAAGTGGTGGGTTAGTGGGAAGTTAACTGGTGAGTTGGTGGTAGCTTAACTACATGTCTAAAAGTTACTTAGAAGCACTTAAAAAGGTGTAAGAATGATGTAAGTGTAGGAAGTAAGAGATAAAATTTAAAGTGGAATGAAAGTATTCTCTCAAAGATCTTCATTGCCTCCTCATACTTGCCATATTGTGTGTTTGACAACAAAGTGGTATAAGAGCCACAAAGGTTCTAGTGGACGTTGTGGCATTAATCGTTCAGTCACTATGGCTGTAGAAAAAATTATACAAAATGGATATTTGGTATTAGAAATTAATGTTCTCAAATTATGTAAGAATGAAGAACGTCATTTTGTTATATCTTAAATTGTGTAATTTATTGGATGTGGTCAGTGAAGATCCACATGGTAGCTTGTCGGAATGAGTTCGATAAAAGAATGAAGAAAAGACACTCTTAGTATGACAAATAGAAATGTGAGATCTGGCTCCAAGTGATGTTTGACAAATGATCAAGGTCATTGCTCCCAACCATACATATGACTTCTTACTCAAGGAGAATTGGGTACAAAGTCGGGAAGAAGATGAGATCACAAACAAAGATGGTGAACATGTCAAGGAAGAAACTCCAATGGAGGATGGAAATGAGTTTCACACTTTCGAATATAAAGAAACAAAGGCGAAAAATGACAAGGAAGAGTTCAAGGCTTTTAAAGTGAATGAGAATGAAGAGCTGACAAATGGAGAAGAGTCATTTGAAAATGTGGAGGAGAACGAGAACAAATGGCGATCAAAAAGCTCAAAATAAAGAAATGGAGGTTGAGAGCATTGAGAAAGATTGGAGTCAATGTAGGCCAAAAGGCGAATAACCCTAGTATGATGAGTAATTTTGTTTTAGAAAATTAAAAGTTCGCTTGACTTAATTTCATTCCATGGATTGCCAAGAATGGAAGAAGTAAATGATAATCTTTGCTTGTTAAAGGAAGTTGAGAAGATGCCATGTGAACGTGTCCCAAAGGTTGATATTTTATTTGCAAAAATTATCTCGACAACAATGTTACACTTCTTATCGAAAGTGATTTTGTTAAAAGTCAAGCATAGTATTCTCAACTTGGTTTGGATGTTGATTGACAAAAGTTAGATGAACATGAAAATATTTTTTGACCCAGAAGAGTTACTTGAAATGTCAAAAAGAAAATAATCAACATTCAGTACACACTTAACTGACAAAAGAATGTTAGAGATGTAATATGAAAATGACCCACATGCGATATATGTTGTTGTTGATTGAATTGGAGATGAAGACCATTATTGATACTTACCAAGCCCGTCAATCATGAAGAATGTTTAAAGGCATAAATCAAGTTTAAGGGGAGGGGGGGGGGGGGTGTTGGAAAAATACTTGATTAGGTTTTTAGAATTGTGATTAGTATGACATGTCATTAAGTTGTGTGCAAGTAGTGTACTGGTAATACGTGCTTAGTGCAAGTAGTGGACTAATATGTTATTGAAATAGTGGGTTAGCGGTAACTTGATTGCATGTCCAGAGGTATAAAAATGATGTAAAAATAGTGCAAGTGTAGGAAATATGGGATAAAATTTATCATTAAAAAAATATAAAAATGATTTGGGGTAGGAAATATACATGAGATAAAATTAAAAGTGGAGCGAAAGTATTCTCTCGAGTTTGATGATACTTTGTATCCATCATAGCATTCACGGATACAAAGCCTCTGATTGGGGAGGCACCAAAGCATCAAGCGGCTCTCTATCCTGAACGCACAATCTTTGGCATTAAGAGGCTACTTGGAAGAAAGTAAGTGATTTTTGACTCATGGTGTCTTTTACTTGTAATCTTTTTTTGAGTTGAATGTCGCAGAGTTCGATTCTACGTTTTATATGGTAAAATCTGGTATATTTGATGATTTTGAGGTCCAGAGAGAGACATGAACAAGTTGTTGCCTTACAAGATTAACAACAGTGGGAAGCCTTATGTAGAGGTTAAGATCAAAGATGGTGAGATAAGGTGTTTATCCCCGAGGAAATCAGTGCTATGATTTCGGGAAAGATGAAGGAAACTATAGTCTTACTTGGGAAAGAAAGTCAACCATGCGGTCATCACTGTACCAGGTAGAATCTAGATCCTAAATCTCTTTCTACTCCTAGTATTTCAGCATCTCTGTAGTTTCCTGTGCCAATCATATTTTTTGCCGAAACTTCGGACTGTTTTGACTATAGAAATTTGTCTCTGATGGGTGTATGTCTTTTGGTTGTATAGTCTACTTCAAAGCTGCCCAAAGGCAGGCTACCAAGGATGCAGGCACCATTGCAAGTCTCAATGTGGAACGGACAGTAAACGAGCCCACAGCAGCTGCACTAGTCTATTGGTATGAGTAACAATTTGGTCTTTAATCTTGGTGGTGAACAATTCATGTTAGCATCTTAACCATTTATGGCGGTACATTTGAGGTCTGTTCGACCGGTGGGGACACCCACTTGCGTGGAGAAGATTTTGATCAAAGGAGTAATGGACTACTTTATGAAGCTGATTCAGAAAAAATACAATAAAAATATCAGCAAACATAACAAGGCTCTAGGAAAGCTTAGAAAGGAATGTAAGAGAGCCAAGTGGGCATTGAGTAACCAGCACCAAGCCCGTTGAAATTGAGGCACTTTCTGAGGGTATCGACATCTCAGAGACAGTAACACGGGCAAGGTTTGAGGAACTGAACATGGATCTGTTTAAAAAGACAATAGGGCCTGTAAAGAAGGCCATGAAGGACGCAGGTTTCAAGAAGACAGATATTCGGGAAATAGTGTTGGTTGGAGGCAGCACTCGGATCCCTAAGGTACAACAGCTGTTGAAGAATGACTTCAATGGAAAAGAACTGAGCAAGGGTGTTAATCCGGATGAACCTGCCGCCTATGGTGCCATAGTTCAGGGTGGAATCTTGGCGGTGAAGGTAAAGGCATGGATTTGATTGGAATGAAAGTTTTCAGGAGATTGATTGCAGAGTTAATGCGTTTAATATGGTTTAATGTGGCGTTTGCGACTTATTTTCTTGTAGAACAACTTTTGCTTGATACTGCTCTTTCGAGTCTGGGACTTAAGACGATCGGTGGGCTTATGACGAAGTTGATCCCAAGAAACAATGTCATCCCAACCAAGAACTCTCAGATATTCGGTACTTGTCAAGAGCAGCAAAACCACAGTATCAATCAAGGTATAGCAGATAAACACACATATACACGCACATAACATGAATTCGGAAATCCGAGTTTGTTTCTTGTGATCTAATATTTTCTTGGACTTTATGAAGGTGAAAGGAGCTTGACAAAAGATTGTCGTGAACTTGGACAGTTTGACGTGCCTGGCATTCCATCTGCTTCAAGGTAAGAGTAGTCAAACTTTAGAGTATTTCAAGTCCGTAGAGATAATTGGTACATATTGAGGCCTTATATAGTAATGAGATTATTTTTGGCTTTCTTGCAGGGGAGTGCCACAGATTGAAGTTACCTTTCAGGTTGACAGGGGAGTGCCACCGATTGAAGTTACCTTTCAGGTTGACGCGATGGTATAGTCCAAGTAACAGCAGAGGACAAGGTGGCAAATATGTCACAATCCATTGCCATATCCAATGGAAAAGGCTGTTTCAGCCAGAGGAGGTTGACCAAAAAATGAAGACGCAGAGGAGTTTGCCTAGGAGCATAGGATTGTAAAGAGAGGATTGAAGGCAGAAACAAGCTCGAGACTTAACATTTACTACATGAAGCGAATTGTTGGTGACAGTGACAACTTGGCTGACAAGATCGATTATGATGACAAGGAGAAGAATGAGAGCGCGCGCGTTGAAGAATGCTATTGAATGGTTAGATGATAACCAGCATGCAAAGAAAGACGACCTTGATGAGAAGATGAAAGAATTGGAAGGTGTCTCCAACCCTGTCCCAGAGGCCTATGCTAAGCATGGTGCAAGCCTTGCCGAAGAAAACATTAGGGCTTCGGAGTTTACCTGACTTGCTACGATTCAAGTTTCAGTAAAAGATGAATATTTGTTTTAAATTGTGAATAAGGATTCTTGTTTATATGCCTATGTGTTTTCATATTTAATGCATTCGTTTATGACAACAAAATAGGTTAAATGTATTTGACCTAAGTTTTAATGGGTAAGAACAAGTTATTAAGTGTGACTGTTAGTACTAATATTACGTGTCAATCTAAAATAATAAATAAATTAGTGATGTTCATTATGCTTGTTCCCAACCTATCTTGGCCGCACTCATGAACCCATTGGGGGTCCCGTTTTTGCGCGACACGTCACCATAGTCAACAGTCAATTTTTCAAAGCTCTCAAGCCGGTCAAGCCACGCATGCTTAAGTCACGTGCATTTTCTCTTTATGAAACAACGTTGGCGTGCCTCACCTCTTGGGGGTCGGCCACCCTCCCCTCTTGGGGTCGGCTGCCTTCCCTTTAAGGGGTTCGCCCACGATCCCCTCAAGAGGTTCGGTCACCTTCCCCTTAAGGGGGTCAGCCACTTTCCCCCTTAAGGGGTCGGCATGCCTCCCGCCTCTCATTCAACGCATGCTCTCCCTTGGCCTTGCCCCGTCCCCGACGTCCATCGTCCTCCCCCGTGTCGACTTTGTGACCCCCGTCTCTTATGCGCCGCCGGTGTGACGCCCGTGGCCCACACCCGAGGGCCGACTCCGCGACACCCGTGGCCCGGGCCCTCGTGCCGACCCCGAGATGCCCATCACTAGCGCCCGCGCGCCGACTCCATGACGCCCATCGCCCATACGCCGTCTCCTCATCACGTGCCTTCGGTAGAACACCCATCTCCATACACACTCCACCATGCCCATGCGCCTTGCCGCTGATACAGTCGTGCCTCATGGCTCTCTGTCACACTATCATGCTGCCGGTACCGCATTCACTCCACCTCGCCATGCGCTGCGCCACCAATACAGTCGCGTCTCCTGGCTCTCTGTACACTATAGTGCCCCCAACACCTTACACACTTCGTCGCGCCCATGCACCGCACTGCTGATATAGCCGATCCCCCTGGCTCTCGGTCACACTAGCGTGCCCTCGACACCATACACACTCCGCCGAGCTGCTTAAACAGTCGTGCCCCCCCCCGGCACTCTATTACACTACCATGCACCTTGTGTTGGTCCATCCTTTCACCATATAATGCGCACCTTGCCTTGGTCGTGGAACATACTTCGATCCACTCTCCGGAATGTGCAGCATCCCGCGGGGATAGGCGACTCCTCCTGAACACTATCTCCTCCAGGGAGCTTTAAGTTCTCTGGCATGAAGACTCCCCTTCCATCAAGTAGAAGGCTCCTCTGCGATGCTACCTTGACTTGTTCCGAGTGCTCCGGCACAAGGACTCACCCGCAGGAATAGGCAACTCCTCCAGGACACTATCTCCGCCAGGGATCTTCAACTCCTCTTCTACTAGGTAGACAATTCCTCCAGAATGCTACCTCGGGCCGTTGGGTAGACGACTCCTCTGGATGCTACCTTGATGTGCTCTGAGTGCTTCGGCATAAGGACCCACCCTCAGGGATAAGCGACTCATCCTGGACACGATCTTCAGCAAGGAGCTTCAACTCCATTTTCGTAAGGTAGACGGTTCCTCCGGGATGCTACCTCAGCCCGTGGGGTAGACGGCTCCTCCAAAATGCTACCTTGACGCACTTCGAGTGCTCTGGTATAAGGACTCGTCCACTGGGATAGGACTCCTCCGGGACACTATATCTGTCAGGGAGCTCTAAATGCTCCAGCATGAAGACTCCCCTTCCTCCAGGTAGACGGCTCCCCAGGGATACTACCTTGATCTGCGGGATAGGCGACTCCTCCGGGACACTATCTCTTCCAGGGTGTCTGTGTGACAAACCTACGTGCTCCGACACTGGGGGCTTTCATCGGCAGGGACTATGACCCTCGGGTCATTCCGAGACGGGAGTAAGTCTCTGGAGGGCATCGCGCCTAGTACGCCTAACAGTTGGGCGTCGGGTCTTCCCACCAGGCCTGTGCGACTCTTCAAGGGCCTTGCACTGGTGGCTAAATCAAGAGGGTTCTCTGGCCACGCCAGTGCTGTGGGAGCCAGTCTTTCCAGACAGATAGAGCGACGCTGTCCATGACAGGCCACGTGAATATGAGATCCGACAGTCCATGAAGCACCGGCACCTGTGGATCCTCGGTGACGTGTCACTCCTTGGGGGGAGTGCCACGTGTGGCGTGATGACGTCATTATCTCAACCTCTATAAATAGGGCCTTGAGAATTCATATGGGACAGAACATTTTCAGACATTTTCTCACATTCTCTTTTTCACTCTAGAATTCTAGAGAGAGAAACATATAGGACCACGGCTCTGGACCTAAGTATCAGGCTATGACTGTCGTTGTGTATTCACCCAGCGTCATCGCCCTTCGCAGCACTGCCATCCTCAAGATCTGTCTGGGAAGCCCTTGGTCTCTGCCCTTGCTCCACCTTTGTTGTGACATCAGCATACTTGGCATCTGACTCGGACTGCATTCCTTGTGGCACCTCCACGTCGGCCGTGAACCCACTTTCCTTGGCATCAATGCTAAAAGAAGTTGAGTACAACTCTTAATGCAGTTGTCTAAATGCATTCTTACTAATAGAGACGCAAGAGAACTCCGCTTCGTAAAAGAATTATTTGGGTTTACTTTCCGGAGCACTCGTGAATCATAATAGAGCACATGGCCAAAAACATGCCTTGTTTACTGAAACATGATAGCGTTATGTCTATGGTAATTTTGAAATTATCTGTAGATTATTTGGTTTAAGGTCTAACCACCAAATACTTTGAGTTACTTGTACTAATGCGGTTTAAAACATAGTAAGATCGAGTAGTAGATTTTGAGGACACTTGTGATTAAATAATCGAAGTGGGGATTGTTGAGATTTAATTTTAAATTTCCTTGGTGTATGATTAATTAATTAACTTGGGTATTTCATTAACTTAAACTAAATTACCTACTTTTATATGAGAGGCAGCCATCACTAGCATGGACAGGCAACGATGAAGCAGCAGTCGTCTTCTTCTTTAAAGTTGAAGCGGAATCCGCTTTTCAAATCAAAGTGAAGCGGCAAAGGCTACTTCATGAAGCAGTGCATTTGCCTCATCATTCAGCGGTTATGTATTGAAATGAAGAGGCGTCATTGGAGAAATGAAATGGTTAAATCCGTTTTGAATTGAGTTAATGACAAAACTATCCTCTGAGGTTTACACGTATTTACACTTCGCTCTCTGTATTTACAACTTTGACAATAATGTTCCTTGACGTTGACAAACCATTACAAATAGCTCCAAAATTGGATGGCCGTTCAAATTCGAACGTTAAGTCCGCATGTGCTATGCACATGCTATTTTGGCATTGGTAGATCTGTCATTTCGCCTAGGGTTCAATATAAAACTGTCCCCTGAGTTTACACGTTTTTGCAGGTTGCTCCCTGTGTTTGAAATCTTTCACTACAAGAAAAGACGTCTTTTGCGACGGATTTTTAGCGACGGAATCTATTCCATCGCTAAAAGGAGTTTTACCGACGGAAACATCCGTCAGTAAAACTCCATCGTAAAATATTATTCAAGCGATGGAATAACTCCGTCGCTAAAAACTCCGTCGGTAAAAATAGTCCTTCATCGACGGAATTTTAGCGACGGAGTGATTCCGTCGCTAAAAGTCTATTTAACTCTCAGATCTGGTTTTCTCTCTCACGACTTCTCTCTTCGAAAATCCCAAAACCATTTCCGGCGATTGTGCCACCGCCATTCTCACATCCTGCCCCACCTTCGGCGCCACCGAAAGCCTCGACACAGGCGGTGACCTCCCTCAACACCGTCGGTGACTTCCCTCGACCCCGGCGGTGACCTCCCTCCACAACGGCGGTGACTTCTCTCAACGCCGGAGGTGACCTCCTTCGACATTGGCGACTCCCATCAGGTAATTTTTTTTATAGTGTTTAATATCACTACCCATTTGTTTCTTTTACTATGTTAAAATTAAATGCCTTTATGCTTCATCTTAAGCATTTTTTTATTTATTTTCATCCTTCATCATAAACCTTGTTACTGACATAAGCCCATATATCAGTATTGACCATTAGCTTGTCGACCATTTTCGGTAGCAATCGCCGACAGTCACTACGGCAAACTCCGATAGCCATCCCCCACCAACCATCGCTGTCGTCCAACTCTAGCAGCCACCTTTGTCCGCTGCCTCTACCAACTAGAATAATGAAGATAATCTCATCCAAAAATATGTCTAGTTTAAAACAAAATAAATTAGAAGCTAAAAAAGTTGACTCGTATTGTAATTGATCGGGTTAAGTGGCGTTGGATCTAGATGGGATGGGACGGGATGAAACTTGGCAAGGGACATTAAAATTAAGATGACGCAATATGGGGAGGGGGGTGGTGGTTTGCGGCGCCCCATATTGTCTCCTTGATAAATAACAATCTTGCGACGCAAAGAGTAATTGAGATTACTAAGTATATAAGTATTATTTGACAAGTCAACTAAACGACATTATAAAGTATAATTCCCCATTTTGAAATTTACGTGGAATTTCGTAAAACTTAGAAACATGTAGTTGCCACTTGCGCTCACATTATTATGGTAAGATTTTATGGTCCATGTACTTCAAGGCCCAGCACATCCGAAATGGACATATGGGGCTGAGCAACTTCCTTCGGCCCATCTTGTGTTGTATCCAAGAACCCAAAGTAGAGTAGTACGCCTAGTCCTGTGAGTCTGTGACAAATTCTAGCCCATCACCTAGTACATTTCTTGTATTCTCAGTAATTTGAAATGAATTTGCTACACTTCTAGCAACTTTACAAAATTAAACAATCTTACTTGACCTACTAATTTGACTAGTAGTCATTTGTGGTAGGGCTTGATCATTCAATAGTCAATCTGGATAAAAAAAAATGTAAAACAAATATGTATGTACCAGTGTATGACCCATTTCAAACTATATTTAAATTGAATACCCTAATTCAAGCATAAAGGGCAATAGCAAAATCAACCGAACCCTAAATTGAATCAATAGAACCCCTAATTGAACCCTAAATTGAAGTAATTGAACCCTAATTAAACCCTAAATTGAATGCCCTAATCGAATCGAACCCTAAATTAAACTAATTGAACCCTAAATTGAATACCCTAATCCAACTGAAACCTAAATTGAACTAATTGAACCCTAAATTGAATGCCCTAACCGCCCTAATCGAACCGAACCCTAAATTAAACTAATTGAACCCTAAATTGAATGCCTAATACAATCGAACCCTAAATTGAAATAATTCAAGCGCATCGAATATGTGCATTTTGAACAATTTTTCCCATTTGAACATTGATAATTTGTTTGATAATTTTAGGTTGTTAATTGTGCATTTGAGAATTGTGATTTTAGATTGTTAATTGATGATTTTAGGTTATTAGCTATGCATTTGAAGTAATTACGATTATTAATTGATGATTTTAGGTTGTTAATTGATGATTTTAAATTGTTTATTGTGCATTGAGCTTTTGAGATATTGAGATTATTGACGGAGGATGGGACCCAATTGGATTGAATGTGTGATTTTTGTTAATTTTTATTGCATTGAGCCTTTTAGAATTGAGAATTGAGATTGTTGACGGAGGATGGGACCCAATTGGATTGAGATACTTGTTAGTTAGCGAAGACACGGACACCACGTCTGATCAACGGTGTCCGACATTTAAAAAACAAATTAATGTATGCCGATGTGTTTGGAGGTGCGTGTGGGTGGGCGTCGGACACGTGTCCAGAGGCATCGGACACATGTCCAGAGGCATCGGACACGTGTCGGTATGTGTCGAACACGTGTCCAGAGGTGTCGGACACGTATCGGACACCATATCGACACCGTCTATGAGGTGTCGAAATTGAGGTTGTCGACAGAGGATGGGACCCAATTGGATTGAGATACATGTTAGCTAGCGCAGACACGGACACCACGTCTGATCGACGGTGTCTGACATTTAAAACACAAATTAACGTATGCTGATGTGTCTGGAGGTGCGTGTCGATGGGCGTCGAACACGTGTCCGGAGGCATCGGACACTTGTCGGTATGTGTTGGACACGTGTCCGGAGGTGTCAAACACGTATCGGACACCATATCGACACCCTCTATGAGGTGTCGGAATTGAGGTTGTTGACGGAGGATGGGACCCAATTGGATTGAGATATCTGTTAGCTAGCGCAGACACGGACATCACGTTTGATCGGGTTTAGGTTTAACGTAAAAGATGATGATCAAACAAAACAAATACAAAAACAGTGGAGTCTTGGTCAACGGCGACTGTTATGCCGAGAATTGCATGGACTTTTACGGAGAGCTAGATGAGATTGTTGAGCTAACATATCTGGGTTCCCAAAACCGCCTGATAATGTTCAAGTGTACGTGGTTCGATGTCACATGCAGTAGAGGAATCCGTGTTAGCTCTCAAAGGATTGTAGATGTCAATGTAAGTCAAGACTTGCATCAGACGAGCCCTTTGTGTTTGCTAGTCAAGCTGTACAAGTCTTTTACGTGGAGGACGTCACCAATCCCAAATCTCATTGGTATACAACTATCAAGTCCAAGAAATTGCCCGTGACATATGACAGTGAGCTAGACTCCTTTCAAGCCGACCAACCACGTGTCTTGTTTCCTGTTGAGGTTAACAACGAGGAGGACGATCTTCCTCTTCCAACAACACTTCTTGTAAGAGAAGAAGTCGTAGATGATGACGCGGAAGACGTGGAAAGTGTTGGAGATGTTGTGACCGAGTCTACTGATGAAGAGGATGAATTCGAAGATGAAGAGGACGACAAGTCCCACGAAGAAGAGGACGACGAGGAAAGTGATGAAGATGATTCGCAAACTAAAAATGATTGACTTGTAATGTTGTAACATCACGGGAAAAATGTGGTAACATTTTAGAACTTGGTGTTTAATGATGTGTTTTTGCACATCCGTTCATATATATATATATATATAGGGAGCTGATCCGTTGATAGCGCTAGCAAAATGGGGTATTTTGCTAGCGCGATCTGACCGTCCATCCTGAAAGATGGACGGTCCAGATCGCGCTTTTTTCCAAAACTGATCCCCGTCCGCCATACAGTCTCGCGGACGGGATTTTTACCTTTTTGCCCTCCTCCCATGTCCGCGAGACTGTCTCGCGGACGCCTTTCTGTTCCTGACATGTGTCAGGAAAAAGGCGTCCGCGAGATAGTATGGCGGACGATCTCTAGGCTGACACATGTCAGGACCTGTCCTCTCGGTCGCCTATAAAGTCTCCTGTCAGAGCCCCGAGAACTGTCCCGTCGGTAGCCTAGAAAGTCTCCCTAATTCTCGGCTCTTTCAGCAAAATTTTTGCGGGTTTTCAGATTCACTTGCTTCCATTTTCAGCCCCCTTCAAGCTTCGAGTAACACTTGGTTCAAGCATCACTCAAGCAAGGTAAGTTTGTGATCTTGCTACCGTTTATCTTAGTAATTTTAATTTGTTATGTTCAGTAAATATATAATTAGCAAAATGGGAGACACTTTTGAGATTATGTATATGGTATCCTAAATCGGTCTAATCGTCAAGATAATTTTGAGATAATAAGCGTATTCTATTTCTACATAGGTCTTTTTCACAATGTCTGATTTCGTGTCGAGCTCCAACACCCCCGTAGATGCTAGTGATCCGTATCTAGGACGAACCTTTCAAACGTTGGAAGAAGCTGGAGAATGTTTTCGAGCTTATTCATTGAGGGTTGGTTTTGGCATTAGAATAAAAACTACAAGAACAAGCAGCGTATCGAAAAGGATATGCTCTCGCTTATACGAGTGTCATAGGGGCAGAAACCCAGTGCAAAATGAGACACGCGTAGGCAACGATGACAGTGATGATGACGAAATAGGGTATGCGCGGAGAAGACGGGATTGCTTTGCGCGCACGAATTGCCAGGTCAAGATGTTCGTAAGCTATAAAGCCAAACAAGATCATTGGCTTATTACCAGCCTGGAACTGGCACACAATCACCCGTTAGTAACCCCTTCTAAGGTGAGTCAGATGCATCAACACAAGAAGATGGGTAAGGTCGCGAGGAGCCTAATTCACACAATGAGCGATGCGCGGCTAGGACCTACCGACATGATTAATGTTCTTGCTGAACAGGCTGGGGGAATTCAAAATTTAAACTTTAACACGACAGACGTTCGTAACGCGGTCCGAACCCATAGACGAGCCGCGTATGACCTCAATGATGCGCAAGCGACAATGAGCCTATTGAAACGGATGCAGATGGAGGACCCGCAGTTTACCTTCGACTATAAACTTGACGACGAGCATCGAGTTAGCACAATTTTTTGGGTCGACGGTCGTTCGAGGCTAGCTTATAAGCATTTTGGGGATGTCGTGACTTTCGACACCACATACCGTACCAACAAGTACTCGATGCCGTTCGCTCCTTTCACGGGCGTCAATCATCATTATCACTCCATCCTGTTCGGGTTCGCCTTGTTAAGGGACGAGAGCGAGAGTTCTTTTGAATGGTTGTTTAGGGTGTGGCTGGAAGCAATGAACTTCAAAGCACCGACTGTTATCATCACCGATCAAGATTTGGCAATGAAGAAGGCTATTGCTACCGTCTTCCCAGATACTCGACACAACTTGTGCACTTGGCACATAAGCAACAAATACCCGGAACGTCTGCATCACATGTACGCAAAGTATCCAGACTTTAAACAGGATTTTGACAAATGCGTCCTCAAGTCATTAACGATTGAGGAATTCGAGGAGAGGTGGGAAAAGCTTGTTCGGGATTACTCATTGCAAGACAACGAGTGGCTCCAGCACTTGTACGGGCTCAAAGAGCAATGGATTGGCGTTTACACGAGAAGTCATTTTTCTGCGGGCATGAAAACGACGGGCAGGAGTGAATCTATGAATGCCACGTTCGATAGTTATGTGGGTACAGCTACCAATTTGAAGAGTTTCGTCACATCAGCACAAAAAGCGGTTGCGTCGTTGTTCGTGAAAGAAAGGGCTGCAGACTTTGCAACCACGTACAAGCAAAGGAGAAGGTTGCTTGAGACCCCGCTGGAGCTGAACGGTGCCAAAGTCTATACGAAGGAGATCTTCCTGCTATACCAAGTAGAGCTGCAAAAATCGGGCCGATACAGTATATACAAGGTGGCAGAAAAGTCGTCGCGTGAGTACAAGGTTTATTCGCTCGTGAATGACCTCGTCCCTGAGAAGCTGCGCAGAATTTATACGGTGACCCACGACACATTGACGGACTCGGTGACATGTGTTTGTAAGAAGTTTGAGTTCCATGGCATCCTGTGTAGACACATTCTGCGGTTTTTCACACAGAAGAATATCAGGACAATCCCCGATAAATACGTCCTGCCACGGTGGACGAAAGGTGCAAACAGGTTGCACGGTACCATTTCCTTTCCGGAGCACCCGTATACTGACTTTGAAGAATCAGAGACGTTGCGGTATAATCATCTGGTGACGATGTTCACCCGTTTGTCCGTAAAGGGTGCTGCTACAATGGTCGGATATAAACATCTCCTCGAGGTAGCTCAGCAGCAAGAGCCCATCGTCGACCAATTGGAAGCAGCTTCAGTCAGCAATGCGGTTGACACCGAGCCTACGACGGGATCAGAAGATGACGAGCCGGGGGAGGGAGACGACAATGATATCCGGCCTTCGGATCCAATTATATCGCAAACGAAAGGCCGCAAGAGATCTACGCGGATGAAAAGCTCTATTGAGACGGCAACTCAACCAAAAAAGCTGAGAAGGTGTGCATTGTGCAACAAAATGACAGACCACGACAAGCGGAACCATTACAAGGCACTGGGGATAAGTCCAGTGCCTTTGCAAGACGGGGAAGAAGATGATGCCGAGGATGAGGACGAACAAGCTGCAGTGGAACTTTAGTGTACTGAATATTTTGTAATAATCTTTTATGAGCCATCAAAAGTGTCGGACATTTTGTAATAATATTTTAGTAATGACTCGTTTGTAATAACCTTTACAATCATTTTTTTATATGTGATTTCTTACACTGTCCGCTACACTGCGCAGCACAACATTAGAAACCTAAGGTATTAAAGAATACCTCTCCAACACTTATTTTTTTTTGTTTTGGTTGTCTTCTCTACGTCCGCTATACTATGTAGCGGACGGCCCCGCAGAATACCCTCTCCAACACTTAGTTTTTTTTGGTTGTTTTCTCTACGTCCGCTATACTATGTAGCGGACGGCCCCGCAGAATACCCCCAACCAACACTTAGTTTTTTTTTTGTTTTGGTTGACTTCTCTACGTCCGCTATACTATGTAGCGGACGGCCCCGCAGAATACCCCCTACCAACACTTAGTTTTTTTTTTGTTTTGGTTCACTTCTCTACGTCCGCTATACTATGTAGCGGACGGCCCGCAGAATACCCACCTCTCCAACACTTAGTTTTGTTTTCTCTACGTCCGCTATACTATGTAGCGGACGGCCCCGCAGAATACCCACCTCTCCAACACTTAGTTTTTTTTTGTTTTGGTTCACTTCTCTACGTCCGCTATACTATGTAGCGGACGGCCCCGCAGAATACCCCCTCTCCAACACTTAGTTTTGTTTTCTCTACGTCCGCTATACTATGTAGCGGACGGCCCCGCAGAATACCCCCTCTCCAACACTTAGTTTTAGTTTTTTCTTTTGGTTGTTTTCTCTGCGTCCGCTATACTATGTAGCGGACGGCCCCGCAGAATACCCCCTCTCCAACACTTAGTTTTTTTGTTTTGGTTGACTTCTCTGCGTCCGCTATACTATGTAGCGGACGGCCCCCAACACTTAGTTTTTTTTTTTTTGGTTCTCTACGTCCGCTATACTATGTAGCGAAGGGCCGGGCAGAAACATTTTTTTTTTGGTTCTCTACGTCCGCTATACTATGTAGCGGACGGCCGGGCAGAAACACTGATTATCGAACACTTGGTTATTTTTTGAACACTTGCCCTGCAGATAGACAGATATCCAACAGACAGATATCCAACACTTGGTTTCCCACCGTTAAATCATATCGGTCAATAAAATCAATCGCATTCAATAAATTTTTTTAAAAAAAGTGTTGTAACGTTACAATGTGAATTGGGGAACATCATCTCTCGCGGGAATGATGTTCCTTACACGGATTTACAATAAACCTAATAGCTCTAGGCCGGCCATTCATAATTTGCCAAGCAATCCTATACCTAAAGTCTTGTATGCATTCTTCGCTCCAGACAGTCTTCTTGAGGCTCTCAGACCGGCAAATGTAATCCATGTACATGCAGAGGAAGACGCCGCAGTCCGAGGAATTATGTTGCTTGGGCCTACTCCTCTTCAATCGGAAAATGAGGACCGGCCTGCGCGATACCTTCTCCCGACGCCTACCATTGACCAGGGCAGCAAAAAGATTCTGCGAGAACCATAATAAGCATTAAACATAGCTAGCAAAATAAGATTAATCAGTTTTATAATATGCAAGTTACAACAAGAAGGAAACAGGATCTTACCATGGCATCCAACTGGCCTATGCCTCGGTACATATCAATCACAGGCATCACGTCGGTATCATCGTAGAGACTGTCGACGACTGAAACCGTGCTCTGTAATGGTTCGTAGCAAACCAAGTACCAGTGGGCATTCCCTAAAAAGGGGATTAGAAACACGTCGGCAACACTTGCGCTCACTGGACTATCCCTAGCAAGATATGCTTGTAGGTTAGGGGACGGTTTCCACTGGGCCATGGTTCTCCCCTTCCTTGCATTGCCCCAGTCGTGCCACTCTTGTACTAGGAGCTGATGAAAAAAAGCATCCAAGATAAACACGCGCGGACCGATGTTTGGATGCTCCCGACACCTTCGCCTCAGAATTTGCACGTAGTGCGAGATGACACCGCTGTCTAACCAAGCTCCCGGCGCCAGCGAGGCGATCTCTGTCCACGAGGCATTGTAATCCAAGCCCTCGGGGTGATCCATGTCATACGACGCTCCGTCTTGGGGGGCCCCGCTAAAATAACGGGCTCGGATTAGATCGCATTTATGCGGCTTTAGGGGCCTGGCTGGATGCCCTTTCGGATATTGCCCTCGGGGGTCGATCGGGGGATATTGGCCTCCAATTCCTTCTTCGGCCGGCTGATATTCCCCTCCGGGGCCGCCAACTGGTCCCGCCCACGGGACAATGGGCAGTGCCTCGGAGAAACCGTAGTTTTCGAAAGGACAAGTCTTGCGTGACTTGAGAGAGGGGTTCCGGGAACAAATTGAAGGAGGGGCCGCTGTAATCGCCCCACGACGCTTGAGCCTGTCCCATCCCCGCTTCAGAGGTACCACCAACTCCCTGACTCACCCCTGAAGCCTGTCCAGAGGGATCACCGTATCCCTGGCTGACGCCCGTATAACCCATTCCCGGGCTGACTCCCGAAGACTGGCCCGATGCTTGGCGCAAAAAATTCCCGCAGCCTAAAGCCAATGTCGCAGCCTGTTGGCAAAGATCCTCGCCCATTGCGCTCACCAGATCCCTCCGCTCACTCAACTTCTGGAAGAATGCAAGCGAGGCATTAACCTACATCCAAAGAGATAAAAAATTAAGTAACTTCAATCAGACATTTATATTCAACTAATTTGGTTCAAGTCAGACTTGTTGGGCAACTTACGAGATTGTATGCCATACGCTCATCGATCTGACCCCTAGGCGCATACCTCTCCCCACGTTCAAAGTTTACAGGGGCTACTCTCCTCCGCGTGATGCGGTAGTACCACTCATCGTACTGATCGATGCTGATAACGGGGTCTGGCTCCGAGACGATGGCCGCCAGTGTGTCCTGCCAAGAAGTCCAAAGCTCTATTTCGGCCGCGCACAATTCGTACGCATTGGCGGTGCCAAACACTCCGACATCCGGTGGGTTCCTGTTAACCCTCATATCCGGGGCATCGACTGGCAAACCCTGCTCCAACTCAAAATGGCGCATTGCTCGGTCGGGCAGCTGCCACTCTGCGACCTCGAAATGGATCAGGGGTGTGCGCTGCAACCCGGAGAGCGTGAAGACGAACGACTCTCCCACCCGTCGCGCCAAACGTATGTACGGTGCCCAACGCATTTGGCCCGGAGATAGACGGTCGAACTCCCCTCGATAGTACGTAATGTTGTGATGGGGATCGACTCTCCTCTTGTAGTGGCTAGCCCTCCGGCTGTACTCCCAAGCACACAACCGAGGCCAGACTTTATCGGTTCCATCCCTACGCGTTGGTGCACCGGGAGCAAGGTGTTCGTAAGACCACACCTGAGAACATCAAAAAATTATATTTATATCGTCGATTCAACAAAAATAAAACACAATAACGAAGACATGATTTATATGATATACCTGCAATAGCGAGAGACATGCACATATGGCTTTGGAGTTGGGCCTCGTTGCCTTGTGCAATGCTCGGTACAGATACGAAAGAACCGCTGCACCCCAGGCATAATCCCCAACCTCCGACAGGTTACCCAACAACGGTAAATATTTCACGCTGACCGTGTTCTTCGACGTCGTTGGGAATAAAATTGCCCCCATCACCCACAAGAGGAAGGCCTTTGTGTACACCACAAGCTCACGGCCCGTATAGTTTTCCGGCAAAACCCCGTAGGTATCTACCAACCACTTCAACTTTATACCACCAGTGCTAAATTGATCCTGGGGTATCGAAGTGAAGAAGTCTCGCGCTGTTCTCTTATTCGTTGCGTCTGACGGAGGAGCAATTACCGGCCGCCCCGTCACCGGCAACCCCAAGATGAACCCTACATCTTCTAGGGTAATCGTCATCTCTCCGAGCGGGAAGTGAAACGTATTCGTTTCACTTCTCCACCTCTCAACAAGGGCACCTATCAAGGCCCGGTCAAGCTGTTGAAAGATCTGCCCATGCGTGAAAATCCCAAACCCAATTCCACGCAGTATCCTTTTCTGGGACTTGTTCAATTTCCATCTCGTGAACTCGCGAGATACTTCTACGGTGGTGAGAAGTTCTCTTTCCTACGAATTATTAATAAATACAATTTAAGCAAAATGAACGGTAAAACAACGTTCGTAATAATAAGAAAGTTGATAAATAATGTATCTTACTCCACCATCCCATATGAGCGTACTGATATGGTTGGCTTGGTCGTATAACACGGATGGATCTTCTGGTCCAGGGATAAATTCCATTTTTTGCAACTGAAACTATGGAATCGGATTTTACAAACGCTAGCACATGAACAAATACATACATATATAAATCCTCATCATCGCTAGCACATGCTCAATGCATAATCAAAACCACGCATAAAACGCAATATTGATCACAACTATAGATTAGAAACATGTAAAGGATTGATTTTGTGAACTTACGTGATCTATTAGGGTATTAAAGCTGCTCTTATGAAGAAATTGCGCAGATCTGCTTGCCAACGCCGCTGGGAATATTTGTGAGTAGGAAGAACGGAGAAGAGTGTAGAAGTTATAGGACTTTCTTTTGGGTTTGAATATATATATTTGCTGTCCGCTGGACAATATATATTTGCCGTCCGCTATATAGTATCGCGGATGACACCAGTCTGTTCCTTGTCCGCTATATAGTATCGCGGACGATAGACTTTTGGTTGTTTTGGTTGTTTTCTCTACGTCCGCTATACTATGTAGCGGACGGCCCCGCAGAATTTTTTTGGTTGTCTTCTCTACGTCCGCTATACTATGTAGCGGACGGCCCCGCAGAATACCCACCTCTCCAACACTAAGTTTTTTTTTCTTTTGGTTCTCTACGTCCGCTATACTATGTAGCGGACGGCCCCGCAGAATACCCACCTCTCCAACACTTAGTTTTTTCTTTTGGTTGTCTTCTCTACGTCCGCTATACTATGTAGCGGACGGCCCCGCAGACGCTGATAGACTGTCCGCTATATAGTATCGCGGATATACATACCGCAGAAAATGGTTGGCACGGACCAGACATTTAGTTCCGGGTCCAGAAAATGGTTGGCACGGACCAGACATTTAGTTCAGACCTTCCCGAAGGACCAGACATTTAGTTCCGGGTCCAGAAAATGGTTGGCACGGACCAGACATTTAGTTCCGACCTTCCCGAACCCCGGCCTAAGCGGAGGGCCTTATATCCGCTATATATATAGAGCTATACAATGTAGCGTAATGTAATAAATTGGAATAAATTGGCGCCCGTAATGCAGTTTTAATAAATTGAAATAAATTGGCCCCGAAGACTTGTTTTAGCGACATAGTAGGTTAATGCTATTTTAATAAACTGACGCCCAAAGACTTGTTTTAGCGACGGAATCAACAATCTCAATTTTTCCAAAAAATAATGTACGATTCATAATCAACGATCTCAATATATCAAGGCAACAAAAAAAGGCACAATTAAGCAAGAAAAAATTTGAAAACATAATAAACAAGAACATAAATTTTTTTATTATAATAAACTATGGTTCACAAATGGGGTACGAAAGCTTTTCACAAGCGCTCCGATCAAAGATTACAACTTGAAAATCCCACCACCCAAGGTGTTCGAACACTACAAAGTCCCCGAGTTCGAGGCCATGCTGGCGCACGAAGACGTTCCAACCCTCTGCGAATTCCTTTTTTTGGGATCGGCCGGGCTTCAGCTTGATTTCAACCTGCCATGCCCCCTTGCGGCTATATAATCTTGCACTATCATGAATTGTTGTAAATTGATTGGTAAATGCTTCCGGTATGTCCTACCAAACACAATACAAAAAATAGGTTAGTTTTGGTTAAGAAAAACAAAAGATCAAACTTTTAACACACGAAAATACAGAGAAAGAGAAAGAGGGATAGCCTACAAGTTCATGCTCAAATCCCGGCATCATGACTTTGAAAAAGTGTTTGCCTACCAGGTGCAAGTTGCCAATATAATCGTAGGCGTAGGTGGTCTCCGATCCAGAAGCCATCGAGATCGGCGTTGAGGGGAGGACGGTGGTGTCGGCGGAGATGTGGGTGACCGGAGATGTGGGTCGCCGTAGATGGGGTAGCGGCTTGGGTTAGATGTTCGAGAGAGAGAGAGAGGGGACGCCGTCCGCTACAATAATATATATAGCCCGATCTGATTAAATATTTATAGCAGGAGAGAGTGGACGAAGGGACGCCGTCCGCTACATTGGAGATTTCCCACAAGCGGACACTGTTGACGTCACAGATACCAAGGGGACAGTTCTCGGGGCTCTGACAGGAGACTTTATAGGCGACCGAGAGGACAGGTCCTGACATGTGTCAGCCTAGAGATCGTCCGCCATACTGTCTCGCGGACGCCTTTTTCCTGACACATGTCAGGAACAGAAAGGCGTCCGCGAGACAGTCTCGCGGACATGGGAGGAGGGCAAAAAGGTAAAAATCCCGTCCGCGAGACAGTATGGCGGACGGGGATCAGTTTTGGAAAAAGGCGCGATCTGGACCGTCCATCTTTCAGGATGGACGGTCAGATCGCGCTAGCAAAATACCCCATTTTGCTAGCGCTATCAACGGATCAGCTCCCATATATATATATATATATATATATATATATATATATATATATATATATATATATATATATATATATATATATATATATATATATATGATGATTTTTGCCATATATATATATATATATATATATATATATATATATATATATATATATATATATATATATATATAGTGCCGATGATGATTTTTGCCAAATTATTGTTTTTAACGTGTTAATGTATTTGTAATTTATCTATATGAGGTCAGATATGGATAGGATACGGGCTATTCGTGGCCGGGCTGGACGCCGAGCTGCTTCCTCCCCGGTGGGTCCCACCTCGTCATTGCCTACTGATGACAAGGCACAGAGTGATCACGGACAGCAGATGGGGCCCCAGCCCCAGCCCCAGCCGTCGCCCCAGCCCGACGCAGATTCATCCCACACGCGCGTGCATTCTCCATCTTCCGTGGGTTCTACCTCAGGTATAGTTGATAACGGTGTTTAGTACATTTTCGCTAGCCGTATATTTAAAGTATATTTGAACTGTATTAATGTCTGTGTTTTGTAGGATCTCGACGAGGCCGTGGTCCGACACCGGGGTACGCATCGACCCCCAGCGTAAACAGAGAGTTACGCTCACGCAGGATGGCCTGTAAGTACTAAAAATATCACCTCATGCCTTATATTTAAAATTTTGGGGTGTTAATTTATATTTGAACTGTATTAATTTATTTATTTAATTCTTTGACATGATCCTGGAGAATCAGGCGAGGACGAAGATCGGCGTTCTTGTGAAGGGCCGATTCTTCGAGCCACGCCTGTACTGGAAGGACTGGGATGTCGTTGCGAGGGAGGCCTTATGGGAGGAGTGGCTGGTACGGTGAAGTATTTTTTTAGCGTTAGTAAATGTTTAATTAGAGTTTGTTTTCTGTTGTTAATTTGTGTTATCGAATGCCTTACAGGAAGGGTTCACGTTTGACACGCCTCAGCAGCAGGTACTGGGGCAGCATGCCTTCTTTGCCTACATCGGCAAGAATTACCGCCAATGGCTCCACGACGCACGGGACCGGGCGAAGAAGATGCTGCCCGAGGGTGCCCCGATGATGGAGATGACGAGATATCCCCCACATTGGATATCTCACCGTGTATGGGGGGAGATGATAGATCGGTGGGCTATGGATTTAGGCTGGGACGCCAAGAGTAAGAGCGGGGCCGAGAATAGACAGAACAGAGATCCGACGCACACGGGGGGGTCGGTGCCACACGACATCGTCCGACACATGAACGCGGTCGAGCACCCGGATCTGGAGGAGGATGAGGTCGTAGCTCTGACCTATACTCAGACGCACGTGCGGAAGAAGGACAAGGACGAGGCGCACCGGGCGGGCGACTATATTTCAGATATTGCCCGGCGGATCGATGTGAGTCAATTTGTTTTAGTTGTTAATGTTTTGTCTTTCTATCCTCAATGTCCGTTTCGTTAATTAATGCCCTAACATATTGTTAAACCACTATTTTTGTAGGCCTCGTATGAACAGCTAAGGGGGTCCGAGCAGCAGTCCGGACAGCCATCAGCGTCCACTAGTACGGCTGCGAGTACTGGGGGGTTGAAGCGATGGCTGGATACGCCGGAGGTCGTTAATCGGCCGAAAGGCCGCATACGCGGCCTGCCTAGCACGACTGCTCGTATCGTGATATGAGCGTCCTCACCCCCTGCTGCCCCTCCACGGACACCGGCTCCTCAGCGTCAGTTGGACGACGAGGAGATCCAGCGCATTGCTACAGTGGTGGTGAGGATGATCAGGAGCAGGGCGCTGTTGGACATGCCGAGCCGGCCCCAGATTAGCAGGATCCAGATCCGGGACTCGGCAACCCCTCATGAGCCCCTTCTCGTGCCCGTTCCTAGCTTCCCCCGCGCCCGGCTTGTACTCTTCTCCCCTCCCCTAACCGGCTGTATCCGGTTCCCGGCTTGTACATAATGAGTCTTTTTATGATTAATTATATATATTTCTTTGTGTATTGATTTTTAGCGTTGTTGTTGAGAAATGAAAATTGTATTACAGGTTTGGGTAATTGAAAAATAAAAAAAATTTCAATAAAAATTTTGACTTTTGGCGACAGATTAATTCCGTTGCTAAAAGTATTCATACAATCAGTTAATTCGCGACGGAATATTCCGTCGCTAAAACATTATTCCGTCGCTAATTTGATAAAAAAGAAAATTAATTAAAATACTAAAAATATAATTAACGATGGATATTCCGTCGCTATTTAAAAATAAATCCGTTGCAAATAATTATATATTTAGCGACGGATTTCAAAAATTCCGTCGCTAAACTATTAGTGACGGGCTTTTATACGAGGGATTTTTAGCCACGGTAAATCCGTCGCTAATTGTTTTTGCGATGGATTTTTGGCTTTTAGTGACGGATTTTCCCGTCGTTAAAAGTCTTTTTTCTTGTAGTGTTTGCAATAATGTTCCTGACCTTGACAAATACAAACAAGTCCAAAATTTGACGTCCATGCAAAATTGGATGATAATTTGCATGTGCTGTACACATGCCATTTGGCATGGGAATATTTGTCAATTCTCACCTCATCTCCCCTTTCTCTCTCTGTGTGTTTAATTTCCTTTGCTTCTTCTCTCGCATTTTCTCCTTCTCTATATAACCACGCCCAAAGCTAACCCATTTCCAAAACTCAAAGCCATACAAAAACAATACAAGAATAGAGTAGCGTACATA
>JAVXUP010003539.1:0-64001 GCA_033070095.1 Escallonia herrerae | reverse complement strand
ATACCAACTTGGATCAACCGTTGTAGCATAACATGGCAATCATGACATTTCATGCCAGATACCTTTGCCATCACCTACATTTGCACATCGTGATATGTTAGATGCATATCCATCTAGAAATTTCACTGCCTTTAAGAACTCACCATACCCTTTCTTTTCTTTCTTTGTCAAGGTGTAACGCGCAGGCCGCATTGTATATGTACCATTACTATTTGCATGTAGATGTAATTCCTTCCTTATATTCATGTCCTTTAGATCCTCTCTTGCCTTCATAGTATCCTTTGTTTTCCCCTCAATATCAAGTAAAGTCCCCAACACATTATCACAAACATTTTTCTCGATGTGCATAACATCAAGATTATGTCTTAATTTTAGAGTTGGCCAATAAGGCAAATCAAAAAATATAATCCTCTTAATCCAATTTAGTTCATCAGTTGTACGCTTTCTTTTCTTATTGCTTGGATGATTCCCCGGTCTGTGATCTGGAACATCTACCAACTGCTCTAGTACATCATCGCCTGAATACTCCCTAGGTCTCTTTCTTTTCTCAAGCTTACCATTGAATTCCTTGCTCCTCCGCCATGGATGATTCTCATCTAAGAGTCGACGATGTCCTGTGTAACCTATCTTACTCCTCAATTTCTGTGAACTTGTATCCTCATTGCATGTGGGACAAGCTAAGTACCCTTTCGTACTCCACGATGAAAAATATGAATATGCCGAAAAGTCACTTATAGTCCAAATCACAGTTGCATGCATCTGAAAATGCTCTTTCGTATGAGCATCATATGTTAGGAGCCCGTATTCCCAAAGCTCTTTTAACTCATCTATAAGTGGCTGTATGTAGACAACAAAGTCTTTCCCTGGTGCCTTAGGACCAGGAATAAGTAACGACATCATCATGTATTGCTCCTTCATGAGCATCCAAGGGGGCAAATTGTATGGTATCACAATTATCGACCACATGCTATAAGATGTACTCATGTTACCAAATGGATTAAAACCATCAGTTGCTAGTCCAAACCTAATATTTCGAGCCTCTTGCACTACAAGAATCAGAGGCTTTAGCAACCGCATTTTGCGACCGCAGCAATACGCGGTCGCTAAATTATAGTTTAGCGACCGTTTTAGCGACTGCATTTTTTGCGGTCGCTAAATATCTACACATTCTAAAAGTCAACAAAAACTTATTTTAGCGACCGACATTTGCGACCGCCTTATGCGGTCGCTAATGGTTTAGAAATAGTCCACCTCCTTTCTTTTTGACTTTGCCCTAATTTTTCCCCTTACTTCCCCGAAATTCCCTTATCCCTTCTCTCCCCCTTTCTAGCGGCCACCAACCACCGTACACATCTTGCTGCCGCCATCGCGACGACCAACCACCGTCGACCAAGGCCACCTGTCCAAGAAGCCCACACCGTCGCTGCTGCCGGCCTTGCCTCAAACATGCCGCCCCAAGCTGCTGCTGACCTTCTATACCCGATGTAAAAAACTCAAGCAACATGTGGAGGTCTCTGATTCATTGGTATGTTAATTCTACTTTACTTCTTGTAGAGGGATGCTGCGAACATCTTAATTTGAGGAATTGGGATTGTATAGTACGATGCTAAAATGAAAATGCTGGTAGAGAACAATCTCATGAAGCATACCGTACCATAGAAATCAAAGGCTTTCACTGATTTCATGAAAGAAGCATAGACGTGCACAGACAGAACCCTGGTGCTAAAATTACTTTTTGGTAATAGAAGGCTTCTTCAGCCTGGAGTAGGTGGTAGTACTCCTGATGCAACTTTTTCTCTAACTGAATTAGATTCTGGTCTTGTTGTTTCAAGATCTAGTGAAAACCAATACAGCAGTTGCCTCTGCTGTTTATGAACTCGTGCACTTGTTAGATTTTGCTTAGAAATTTTGATCACGTAAAATTTGATGTGGGTTTGTCTTGGGTTTATGTTTAATTCTTTTGATGATCAATTCTTTCATTTTTGTCATAATTTTAGTCTTACTTTCATGTTTTGAGTTTGATACTTCTGAATTTGTCATGCATAACTAGGGTACATTAACATTATATCATTGGTTAGGCATCCTTATTGCTGTTCTTTCTTGAACCGTGGAAATAAGGCAAAGCTTGAACCCATGTCCCTTTCGTCTAATTACAAGTAGAATTCTGAACAAGCATGGGTTATGATTTAATGCGTAACTGTAGAATCCTGAACAAGCATGGGTTTCTGGCTTTCTGCTGACTTTGTGATGTATGGTTTGCAATTACCTTTTTATTCGTGTTTTTTTCCCCGTAATTATGTGTTGTTTTCAGCAAGCAAGTGGTTAGAGCGCTTAATTGGCGGGTAATATGTTTTTCGATCTGTCGTGATTGGGTTCTCATAAATTTCTAAGAGGAAAAAGTAACAAATTGTCTTTTCTGATTTTTTCCCTTGTATGGGTAGCTAGTAGTTCTCTGAATTTTGACACAAGACTACACTCAGAAAAAGCTTTTTGGGCCAATTAGTTTCTGAACTTATCATGTCAAAGAGTCTGATGTTAGGAAGAAATCCAAGTGCTTATTATTTGCAGGTTATTCATATCCTAGCTGTCATAAGTGTTTGGTGATGCCAGGATGTCTGCATGAGGTCCACTTTGTGAGTTGTAACTCCTCTAGAATAAAATGGTAGCAGTTGCGAAAGGTATGAGGACAACTAATTGTTGGACAATTGCAAAATTAGCTCCATCCACTCCAATAGTTGGCATGAAGTTTCATGGCGTATGATTTGTGCCTATGACTTAAGTACAGTTCGCTGGCTTCTTATATTGCCTTTCTTACTCCTATGAAGGGAACTAGAATGTACAACTTGCCTCTTTTTCTCCTGTTGAGATCATCATTGCATGATATTTCAAACTTGTTCATTGGCAAAAGAAGTGAGATAGTCAATTCACTTGGTTCACAATAACTATCACCTATAAAAAGAATCTATGTGCTTGTGATCCTTCCAAGGAATGAATGAGCATTGAGTTGAGTTTACATGCAATGTGATAGTGATTAGATATTCAAGGGATATCATCACAAAAATATTTAGGACAATACTATTTTCATAGAATTAGCAAACGAAATATAATTTGAATAGGATTTGTCACCTGCGAGTTTTAACTTAGTTATCACTTTGTTATAGATTTTCAAGTAAAATCTGGATGATTTTAGGCTTTTAGAGCACATCCAGATGATTTTATTCCTTTTCTTGGTTGTATTTCAATGGAAAAGGTTGGTAAAAAACGAGCGGCTCAGTGAGCACAAATAGGTATCGTAAGTACAGATAGAATTGGACAGGTTATAATGTTGAATTTAGCTCAAAGTAGAATAAACTTGTCTGCTTCTGATAGATCTCAAAATTTGTAAAACAAATGACTAAGCTGAAAGACTATCCCAAAAGATTGTGTGACATGGCTTTGACTCAATAATTTGAAACAAAGCCGTAGTTTAGTTGAATTCAAAAACTATTTTCTTCCTTAATTAAAAAGGAACTAATTTTTGTTGGATTTTTTTAAAGCACTACCCGGTCCATTATTTCCTTGTTACATAGTTTGGTTTACACTGTGATAAGTACATCTTGGGTGTTTTGTTGGCAGATACTTGAAGGACTGCTGAAATTACCAGAGAACAGGGAATGTGCTGACTGCAAAAGCAAGTAGGTAGCTTGGAGAGTACTGCTTGCTTGATTTTAATTCGTTTTTTCTTTTGTTCGTGAGGTCAACTGCTGTATTGGTTTTCACTAGAGATAGAAGTGTTGTTGAGGCTTGATGTTAGACAATATGAGTGTTAGAGTTTTAACCAGAGAGAAATTAGCGGTGGTCACTACAAGAAAAAGGGTCTTTAGCGACCGCCACAAAATGCGGTCGCTAAATCATAATTTAGCGACCGTATTAGCGACCGCCACAAATGCGGTCGTTAGCAACCGTATTAGTGTTTATGTTCCAATTTTCTTGATTTAGGGTTTTTTGATTTTTTGTAAAAAAATTATTAATTTAAAAGAAATCTCGTAGTGAAATCTCATATCTATGAACTGATTTGAAATTATCGATTTTGGAATCATAAGTGAAAATTTCATGTGGAATTAGTGGATTTGAGAATTTGTTAGTGTAAGTTTGCAATAATTTTATCAAAATAGTATTCTTCTCTCTTCTTCTTTCTGGCCCATTTGGGTTTTCTGTTTCAATTGTTCAAGCTTGAATTCTCATTAAATACGTTAGAATTTCCTCAAATTCTTCCACAAAGGTTTGATAAGCGTGCCATGTTTACATGTTTTAGCAGCGGATCAACTTTGTTGCCTTTTAAGAAGTAAGTTTAGAACCCGAAAAGATTTGTGTTTCATTTAATTCTTCGAAGCCTATGATTAATTGTCATATGCTTTCTGCCATTGTCTTCCCTAGAATTGAGATGTTTGATTTGTGATGGTCAGATTTGTGTAATCTGAGTTTGTGATGTCGCAAATGATCAATTGGGATGTTTGATTTGTGTAATTGTCCTTGGTCTGACTTGTTAATTATGGATTAAACTTTTGAGAATTGAGATGGTTGATGGAGAATGGGACCCAATTGGATTGAGATATTGGATAAGTGCATTTTGAACAATTATTTGCCCATTTGAGCATTGATTATTTTATTAAAATTTTAGGTTGTTGGTTGTACATTTGAGAATTAAGACTGTTGATGATTTTAGGTTATTATATGTGCATTGAGCATTTGAGAATTGAGATTGTTGATGGAGGATGGGACCCAATTGGATTGAGATATCGGATATGTGATTTAGTTAAATGGTGGGTTGAAATTAGGTTAATTAAAAAATGAAACATGACATGGTGGGTTGAAATTAGGTTAATTAGGTTCATCTGCCATAGGTTAATTAAGTTAATAAGGTTCATCTTCCATTAGGTGAAATTTTGGTTCCGCCACTGATTAGCCCTGATTAACACTAATTAATTCTGATTAGTGTTAATCTACACTGATTAGCCCTAAATAGCCCTTGGGAAGCACCGACACTTCACATGAGTCTAGGTATGGTGTCTGACAACTACCGACATCCCGACACATGAGTCTAGCCCAAATTAGCGCTAATCAACTCTGATTAGCCCTAAGTAACACTGACGGACACTAAATATCCCTAATTAGCACTAATACCCCTGATTAGCCATAATTAACACTGATGAACACTAAAAAGCCCTAATTAGGTATAATTAGCACTAATCAGCCCTAAATAGGCCTAAATAGCCCTAATTAGCACTAATCAGCATTGATTATCCCTAATTAATAGTGACTGGCACTGATTAGCCCTAATTAGCACCTACGCAGTACCGACACTTTATATGAGTCTAGGTATGGTGTCCGACAAGTACCGACACCCCGACACCTCACCAGCACCTTCGGACACGTGTCCGACACCTCTCTGCGATGTCCCGGTCGATGTCGGTGTCGGACACAGTGTCCGTGTCTGTGCTACCTAGATTAGCACTAATCAACACTACTTAGCTCTAATATCCCCTACTTAGCCCTAATCATCCCACTTAACCCTGATTAACACTCACTTGTAAGTGACTACTCAATATATATTTTTCAAATTGAAGGTTAATTTTGAACTCGACTTGTATAGGTTTACCAGGCAGTGAGAGATATATATCATGTCAGTGGATAGAAGTTGGATGCGAAGGAGGATTGCTCCAAGTGGGATTAGGGTATCAGAAGAGTTTAGACAGGGAGTGAACGGGTTTATTCTATTTGCTTTGAATCAACAGGAGTTTGTGGATGACGGCACGATTAAATGTCCGTGCAATGATTGTCAACTGTTAAGTTGGAAAACCCCCGACGATGTAAGTTTTGATCTGTTCCGTAGAGGTTTTATGAGTAACTATACGAATTGGACTCAGCACGGGGAACCAATTCTGAGGGTGCCCACTGAGGTCACCGCTGAGTTCAGACAGTACTGTCCTAGAGATCCGGGATTTTCCCAGTATCAACATATGGTAATGGAAGCTAGGCCTAGTGGGATTAATTGGGATAACTATTTTAACGATGGTAACCCTAATGTGGAAGAAGAGCCAAACCCGAGCGCACAGATATTTTATAAATTGTTACAAGACTCTGAGGAGCCAATATGGAATGGAAGTACAAAGCACACCAAGTTATCTGCTGTGACAAGGATGCTACACTTAAAGTCTGAGCATGGTCTAAGTGATAGGGGTTTTGATGCTTTTTTGAAGCTTAATAAAGAAATGTTGCCAGAGGATGAGAAGTTGCCTGACACGTACTATAGTGCTAAGAAAATGATGATGAAACTTGGTTTGGGGTACCAGAAGATAGATGCTTGCAATAATGATTGTGTCTTATTTTGGAAAGAGAACAATGACTTGAGCGAGTGTCCGGTTTGTGGCCACGCAAGATATAAACAAACCAGTGGGAATAAAAGAAAGATAGCATGGAAGATATTGCGGTACTTCCCACTGACACCAAGGCTTCAAAGGTTGTACTACTCTTCTAAAACGGCAGAGCACATGAGATGGCATAGCCACGTCCGCAGCAAAGTTCTCGATTTATTAAGACACCCTGCCGATGGAGAGGCATGGAAGGAATTTGATTATCGACACCCATCTTTTGCTGAAGAAGTTCAAAATGTGCGACTTGGGCTCGCTACCGATGGGTTTAATCCTTTTGGGCACTCTAGCACACTCTACTCTACGTGGCCTGTGATCATTGTCCCGTATAACCTTCCTCCGGACATGTGTATGAAGAAACAATTCATGTTTTTATCATTACTCATTCCTGGACCTACGAGCCCGGGTAGAAATATAGACGTGTACCTGCGGCCGTTGATCAATGAATTAAAAAATCTGTGGGAAGTTGGAGCCCCATCATTTGATGCATCTCTTAAACAGAACTTCAACTTGAGGGCAGCAGTCATGTGGACTATCAATGACTTCCCTGCATACGGTATGTTGTGTGGGTGGAGTACACACGGTAGGTTGGCATGTCCTTATTGTATGAAAATGAGTAAGGCTTTCACCTTAAAGCACGGGGGGAAGGCTTCCTTTTGGGGGTGTCACAGACAATTCTTACCACCTAATCACCCATTTCGAAGGCAAAAAGATAAGTTTGATAAAACTGTGGAGCGTCACCTTGAAACACGTGATAGATTGTCTGGCGAGGAAGTGTATATGTGCGTAAAGGACTTTGACATGGATGCGGTACCATTTGGAAAGTGTGGTGCTAGTCTAAAACTTCCTGGCTTTGGAAAAAAACATAACTGGAAGAAAATGTGCATCTTTTGGGAGCTACCTTATTGGCCGACCCTCCTTCTACGCAACAATCTCGATGTTATGCACATTGAGAAAAATGTTTTCGAAAATGTGTTTAATACAGTCATGAATGTCAAGGGCAAATCAAAGGATCACTTAAAAGCACGCAGAGATATGCAGGTGATGGGTATACGGCGTGAATTGCATCCACGAATGGTTAATGGTAAGCTGGTTTTGCCCAAAGCAGTATATACATTGGATAAAAAGTAGATACAACAGGTGTGCGAGTGGGTAAAACTGTTGAAGCTGCCAGATGGCTATGCATCTAATATATCACGCTATTGCAACCTTGCAGATTGTCGGTTTTATGGTCTAAAGAGTCACGATTGTCATGTATTCATGGAAAGATTTATACCAATTGTCTTTCGTGACCTCTTGCCGAAACCAGTAAATGAAGCATTGACTGAACTTAGTCATTTCTTCAGGGATTTGTGCTCAAAGGTACTCCGAGAGAGTGACATTAAGATTCTTAAGAAAAACATTATTGAGACAGTGTGAAAGTTAGAGAAAATCTTTCCCCCGTCCTTCTTTGACTCGATGGAGCATTTGACCATTCACTTAGCATATGAGGCTAGAGTGGGCGGACCTGTGCAGTATCGATGGATGTATCCATTTGAGAGGTGATGTCGCCCATCCATCTTTAAATTGTATTTCATTCTTGCACACATGCGTTGATTACTGAAATCAATCCTTATTTCTTACATAGGTATATGTTTGACCTTAAGAAAAAGGTGCGAAACAAAGCCCGGGTTGAAGGTTCAATTGCAGAGGCTTACATCCTTGAGGAGCTTACCAACTTCTGTTCCCTTTACTTTGAGACTGATGTTGATACAAAGATGAATCGACTTGGTCGCAATGACAATAGTGTCGACACAGAATTTGATGAGCGTCTTTCCATATTCAAGCATCTTGGTCGTGCACTTGGAGCAAGTAGCAGTCGATATCTATCTGAGGAGGAGTATATTGCCGCAACATTGTACGCTTTCATGAATTGCACTGAAGTTGCACCATTCATAGTGTAAGTAGTTGCGTACATACCTTCATTCTCATAGTATTTACTCACATAATATAACGACAATGCCATATAACATGCAGTGAATACGATGAGGAAGTGTTATTAGCAAACCCTGTGATATCAGATGGACAACTTGAAAAAATGCAAAACAACGCGTTCCCTGAGTGGTTCCGACAGCGCGTAAGTTTTAAAACCTACAGTTCATTTCTAATATAGACCGCATGTGATAAGCTAATACTCTGTGCAAATTGTTTGTTGTTGTAGGCCGTCCATGATGGAGTTGATGTCCGTCTCAAGTTGCTTGCTGCTGGCCCAAGTAGACTAGTATCGTGTCATAAAGGGTACATTGTCAACGGGTTTAGGTTTAACACGATGGAAGTTGACCTTACTAAACAAACCCAAAACAGTGGAGTTTTGATCAAAGGTGACTGTTATAATGATAGCGAACGTGATTTTTATGGGCAGTTGGAGGAGGTTGTTGAACTAGACTATTATGGCAACGGTAATCGACTGGTAATGTTCAGGTGCAAATGGTTTGACATTACAGCTGGTATTCGAGTTAGTCGACATGGGATTGTAGACGTTAATATGAGGTCAAGGCTCAGATCCTACGAACCATTTGTATTTGCAGCTTAGGCAACGCAGGTCTTCTATGCAAAGGGTGTGACAAGGAAGGATCCAAATTGGCATACTGTTATCAAGACCAAAAGAGGCTTTGTTGATGATGATGTGTTCGTTGAGATGTACCAAGAGGATGATGCTCCCACAGTGATACCGCTTCAAGAGAATAACGATGTTGTTGATGACCCTCTTTGCGATTTAGGCCATGCTGAAGAAGAGGTCGATGCCGAAGCCCTCCGTGATGATGATGGTGATGACGATGACGATGACGACGATACTGAGGAAGGCATTGACGACGAAGAACAAGACGATGAAGATGAAGGGGACGACGATGACGACGAGGAGGAAGACGTTCCGTTGTCTATTAGTGATAGTGATTGACTGTTTGGAGTAAAAAAATTCTTGTCAATGTACTTTTAGACATGCCTGTTTATTATTTAAATTGAATTAGTTATTAATTGATGGCGGTTGACTATTTAATTTGGGTTGTCTTTTATAGTCGGCAGTGCCACATTGTTAGCATACTTAGTTCTGCACTTAAGTTGTTTATTATTCGGGCGAACTACATTGTAGATATGCCGAGATCCAGTGCACCCCGAGGTCGTGGAGGTGGCCGTCGCGGAGCTGCTTCGGCATAGTCAGCCCCCCTCCCTAGGATTGGTGATGCGACTACTACTGAGCAGCCGTCATCGTCATCAGTTGCTTCAGAACATGATGAGACGATATTAGTTTTGTGTCGGATTGAAAGCAATTACTTGCAATATATATAAATATAATAATTTCCTTTTTCATCATCTGCAGCGTCTAGTTCATCTGTACCGCGAGGTATTACTCGCGGAATACCTCTTCCAGCCACCCGGGAGCAGAGGGTTACTGCTCATGTCCGAAACAATTAGTATGTTTTTAATTTGCAAAGCTCAATTCTATTGTAATATGCACTTATATTGGGATTGATGTATCTTTGTGATTTCTTATAATTAGTTTTGTTGAGGATTGTGTTAGGACCAAGATCGGTCCTATTATCAAGGCTCACCTCCCACAGCCTTATGCGACGTGGGGGTCGTGGACGGAATCAGACAAAGAGCTTGTTTGGGGGAAGTTTTTGGTAAGGAGCGCAATATTTTTTATGTGCTTTACTTTTGCGGTTTTAGAAGTACATTATCGCTGAATTTTTCTTGCTAACTGTGTTTTTCAATTGTGTTGAATTATGTTCAGGACTATTTCAAATTTGAGTCGGACGGAGAGTGAGAACTCGGGAGGCAGGCATGGGAGTGGCATTGTGCCGAGAACTACAAGAAATGGATGTTAAATGCGAGGAGGTGGGCGCTAGCTCGGGCGGGTACGACAGATATATCTATGATCAGGGACCACAATCCCGAGTACTTCTCCAGAACCATGTGGGGGCACCTGGTGTCGCATTGGAGTACTCCAGACTGGGCGAAGCTGAGTGAGCGAGGCACGGAGATGACTCAAAGCGAGAAGAAGATGAAGCACAGTGCTGGTTCCCGTCCATTTGCCGTGCACGAGCTGAGGTTGACAGAGGAGGACCCTGACAGGAGGCCCCCTACGAGGCTCTGCCATTTTGAGCGCACACACCAGAATAGTGATGGGAAGTGGGTGTCTGAGAGCGCTGAGCAGTTTGCGGTGAGCACGTAACTAAGCAATACTTTTGTATTCATATTGCATTTTTTGCGATTGTGGCCAATAGAATTTCTCTAACATTTTTGTTGTTTTTTTATACAGAGTTTATTTAGAGAGAGAGTTCAGGCCAACTCCCAGCCAGACGGTGGCCAGACGGTGGACGATATCTCGTTGTGGTCAGACGCGACTAGGGGTCCTAGGAAGGACCGTATACTTGGCCACCCTCGTCAGTCCTCTCGAGCGTTGTTAGCAGACAGACAGCATCGTCAGGCGAGACGAGTTGTACCGGTCCTCGGGCAGACGCGACGGCTATGGCTGCGACGTTGGCAGAGTGCTTTAATACGATGTTTGATGCACGCATGCGGATGATGCTCGGTGACAGTTATGTAATTATAAAGGACCCCAAACTACATGTAATACAAATTTTCTCAATATCTTGCTGTATTTTGTGCTCTATATGTGATCTTGATTAGATATATGATGTTGAATCATTTGTATGGCTTTGTGCAGGGCAATACCGATGATCTTAGTGCCGGTGACCCCCGGGGCAATGAAGATGTTGTTGGATCAAACGTGCCTTCATCATCGAGGAATGAAGAAGATGATGACGGGGCTGGTTGTTCTACCGACGAGTGATTTAGATAGGGGTTTGGTTAGGTTCATCTGCCATGAATGTTATTTTCTTGTTTTGAATTGATCATCGGTACTTAACTGTATAAATTCTATTATTTTAATGCATATGTTAACGTTTATCTATACTTTGATGAATGTGAGCAGCTGTTTGAATGAATGCGGGACAGGGGGTAAAACGGTTTTGAATGAATGCGTTGAAAGCTTTCAACGCATTCATTCAAAAGCGTTTCAACAGCGGTTAAATCGGTTTTTGGATCGATTGGATTGGATGTGAATTGATATTAGTTTTGGACAGGTTATCTGACCTGAATTTTTTTTTTTGCAAATCCAGGTTTTGCGACCGCAATATACGGTCCCTAAATTAAACAACGCGGTCGCTAAATTTTTTATTATTTTAAAAATAATAATAATAAACAATTAAAAAAATTAAATTATTTAGCAACCGCCGGTTGCGGTCGCTAATTCGGTAGCTAAATATAAATATAATTTAATAAAAAATAATTAAAAAACATAATTGTTAAATTAATAAATATTTAGCGACCGCTAAGAGCGGTCGCTAAATATAGTCAACGCGGTCGCTAAAGTTAGCGACCGAACTTAAAATGCGGTCGCTAAAATTTAGCGACCTGGGCTCTAGCGACCGCCCTTACGCGGTCGCTAAAACCCTTTAGCGACCGCCAGGCGCGGTCGCTAAAGACCCTTTTTCTTGTAGTGTTGTGCGAACAACTCATGCTTTTTGTCAAATTCCTTCCATGTTATGCCATCGACTGGGTGCCTTAAGACTTTCCCATCATCTAGCCGTTTATCTTTATGCCAGATCATGTAGCAGCTATTTCCTTCGACATGTAGAATCTTTGGAGCCTAGGTTTAATTGGAAAATGGCAAAGAATTTTGTGGGGAACTTTCTTGCCCTTACCATTGTCAGCTTGCCATCTAGATTCCCCACATTTTGGGCACTTATCTTTGTCAGCATTATCCTTCCAAAACAGAACACAATCATATTTGCACGCGTGGATCCTTGTATATGACAATCCAAGCCCCCGCAACATGTTTTCAGCCTCATAATAGGACTTAGGAAGCTTTTTGCAATTGGGAAAAGCCGCACTCAATAACCCTAGCATCATGGTAACTGATTTCTGGCTCCAATTGTGTAAAACCTTTAAGTGAAGCATGTGAATGATAAAGGATAATGTTGTGAAAGAGGTGCAGCCAGGACATAGCTCACACTGTGCTTCCCTTAAGAGTTTATAGAACTTTCCTGCTTCATCTTCATTTAAGTTGTATGTATTACTTTCACTTTCATCCCTTGGTTCAGATCTTTCTTGAGGTTCTGTTTCAATAAAGTTTCCCCTGTATACATTAATAATCAGCTCATCTATCCTATCACCTTCTTGTTGACCATTGTCTCTGATGTCTTCATTATCGCCAATCCCATTCTCATTATCATTATTATCAGAGGTCCTATATGATCTACTATCATACTTTTCCCTGTGATATACCCAATGTGTGTAACTCTGCTGAATCCCATTATCAAAAAGATGTTCCCTAACCTCTGATGGATATAATCTATTAACGTTCAAGCATTTGCGACAAGGACACGCTAGCATAGCATTACTACCCATATTAGACACAGCAAACTGCATAAAACTGGTTTACTCCAAGCTTGTACTCTTCACAATATCTAAAATTCACTGACATCCAAGTCTTATCCATCTTCAACACCCTATCACAATTTCACCATAAAATAAGAGAAAAGCGAAGTACAGGGAAGAACTATGACATTTCAAAAAGAAAACCAGTTTCATGTCATGACCAATAAGTTAAATGACCTGTATCTTTCTAGCATTTTCATCTCACGCACAATCAATAAGATCAGACACATATCAAAATGCACAAGGTCTCTCGTAAATACAAAGACAATCGCACCATCCTTAATAAGGAAGTCTAGTAAGGAATAGAGAAAGAGGGTGAAAGAAAGCATACCGTTTATAGTTTTGCTTCAAAGAAGTGCAATTCTGGAGAGAGTCAGAAGCCCTATGCTTTTGATAATTTTTATAAACCTGAACAAACAAAAAACCACATATTATTCCCAGATATTAAGACATATCACCAATGCAACATGAACCCTAATTAGTGATAGTGTAGAATCTTTTTAGATCAAGTTTTTTCTATTTTAACTTTTCAAGCATTGCAACCGTTTAGATATGACTAGATGAGGGATGGAAACTATCCCTTGAAACTATGCTAGGTGGTCTATAAAGCAGAAGCAGTTGCTGAGATATTCAAGATAATAATCAATGGCATTTGCCACAGCCCAGAACACAAGCAATCAGGCTATGGCAGGAAGCAAATAAAACTTATGCTCTACCTCAGGGTGACAGGGAAGATAAAATCCTCAGGAAAGATTTTGGGGAATTCTAAAAATGTAACTGAGAATGAAACAAATGTTAAAGGTCCTGCACTAGTAGGTACTTTGGAGGATGTACAAAATGAATTCAGAATAAAAAAAAGGACAGAGGACTGATAAGACAAAACATATTGTCAGACTTGGATTTGGTTAGATAATTAGCTACTTAATGGCCCTCTTGTACAACAATATGGGCTCAGAATTGTGTATGATGCTGCTAGTGCTTTGAATCTGAAAGTGAATAAGGCAGAGGAACAAGGGGGATGAAACATCCCTACATGATCTTCAAGCTTAAGACTGTTGAACAACCAGCTCTCAGCATATCATATTATGGGTGGAAGTAAGGATTACACAAAATGGTTGCCTAACCCTAATGGCAAGTTCAGCATTAATTCAGCTTGGAATGCATTAAGAACCAAAAGCCCTGCAGTGAAATGGTGGAAAATGGTATGGTTTTCTAGACACATACAAAAAATGTGCCTTTATACTATGGCTTCTATGCAAAAGGAAATTAAGGACCAAGGACAAACTTAAAGCCTGGAATGTGGTGACTGAAGATAATTGCAGTGAATGCTCTGAGACTAGTGAAACAATTGAGCGCCTCTTTATGGAATGCACTATGGCAAAGGATATATGAAATCAGCCATGTAGGAAGCTACATACCTGATTGAGTAAACTAGCATTGGCTATTACAGCTTACAGCATTTGGGAAAAGAAAAATCAGAGAATTTTCAGTGGCAATCAACAAAGGAGCTCTGAAATTATTGCAACGATACAGAAATGCATGTTCTACAGAATCTTGAGCTGGCCAATAGCTGTAGCAACTCAAACCAATAAGCAATTGTGCTGCAATTGGGAGCTACCATTAACAGTGTTACAATCTTAAGCATTGTTGATGTAATTCTTTTAAAAAGCATAGAAATACACTGATGAAGATGTAAGATGATGTTGGTTTTCATTGGTAATAGAATGACCTGTTACTAAAAAAAAAAGTACACTACATTCGGAGAATGGTGAAAAAATGTAAACTCGCCGTTGAATATCTTTCAACTAAGTTAAACTGCTAGCATGTGGAAAAATATTAAAGACCACAAGACAAATAGGATTATTACCGATAATTTGAGGTCAATAGGGTTTCATAGTGCAATAAAATCTGGAACTAGTGAGGGTTTTCTACCCAGTGACTAACAAAATTCCATCGCTAATTAGCAATGTTGATATTGGCAATAGAGTAAGGCTGGACTATTTGTTATTAATGAACCCTTAGCTATTAGTGAAGCAAGAAGGAGATGTTGCAAAAGCTTCTAATGGCTTCTCCTTTACAAACGTGGAAGTCAACGTCGCTTCCCACGAACAAGTTCTAGAGTATTTGCTAATCTAGGATAAGCAAATGACCTATAATGTGGTGTCTTAAAAGAGCCAATGAATTTGTATACAATGTGAGCAATATTCATGGAGTGTCATAACCTCTAGGTTTTATCTCCTCTGCCTTTATTTTGGACTTTGCGCACCATAGGTTCAGGATATCCATATATGCACTATGTTGTACAGATTGCCATGTTCTTTCAGTTTTCATATTCAATATTTAGAAAATATTGGGGAATGTTATTAATAATCAAATTAATTTATTTTTCTTACTTACATTGTACGTATTAGGCTGAGTAGCTGTGTTGTAGTCCCAGCTATTACAAATTGATATTGGTGCCTCTTGGAAACTCTCTTTATGAGACATATTTCTTCATAGGCAGCAGCCATTTGGGTTCTACATAAATTCAAACTTCTAACCTGCTACTAAAACATCGATACTTCATCATATTCTTTCTATTAAATTTTTTTGCTTTTATCAAAAAAACAACAGAGTTCTGATTTGGTTGGCAAACATCAGAGTTCTAATTTGGTTCTTCTTTCTCTTAGCACGCAGACTTAAGATAGTGAATTAGAGTGAGGCATTGTATCTTAGAGTCAATTTTTGGAGCAACAAGCCTACTGTTTCAGGGTTACGATGCAAGCGAAAATCACTGTCTTTAAGATAGTATTATGAATACACCTTGCTCATTATTGTTCTCCATTTTTTTTAACTTTGTCATGTCAATTGCACACGAGGGTACCTGAATACCAACACTATACATGTCTACAATAAGTGAGCATACTAAAGGCATGCAACATTACAACACTTTTAAAGGCCTTTGAATCAAAGGGACCAAAATGTTACCAAATGTGGCCTTAAATTTTATCTGGAAAAAGAATAGAAAGTAACTCCCGATTGTGAGAGTTATAATCCCAGCTAGCCAATGCTTTCTAGAAGTCAACTAATTAATCGAGTACAACTCTTAATTTACTGAGTTCAATATGGTAAAGTGAATGTTTACATAAAGGAAGGCATGCATAATCCAGCAAGTATGTATAAAAAAGACAGCTAAATTTACCTGTTCAACTTGAAATTGAAATCATGCTGTCATCTGTCTTCATATAAGGTACCCTGTAACGATGTGTATTTCAGGGTTAGTAAGATTTAGAGCCAAGGTCAAAGGAGAAGAACTCCTACAGCTTTTGAACTACAGAAAAAATTATAAAATATGCACACAGAGTTTCAAAGAAAGAATTACCTTCCGGTGCTTCAGAGATTCTTTAGTTTTTGATTTTCCCTAAAACATCAAACTGAAAAGATTTAGGGTTTTGTTGGGTCAATATAATAATCGTGGGAATCCTATGATGGCACCACATAGCTTGTTCAATTTTCAGTGAAATCGTCAGATTGAAGTGATGAAAATGATAAGAGTGGGAATATAAGCTGAACTTACCAAGAAAGTAACTTTAATCTTCCTTTCGTTGCCCCAAACTATGATGATTTTGGTGTAAAAATGTCTGCCCTTAGCGAGTAAGAGATACACAGAACCGATCGAGAAGAGACTGAGAGAGTGAGAGATACAGAGAAACGGTGACATAGATGTGGAGAGAGAGAGAGATACAGACAACCATGGAGATAGTGAGTGAGAGATACAGAGAAGAGAGTGAGGGAGTGAGAGTTACAGAGAGACGAAGACAGAGATATGAGAGAGAGAGAGAGAGAGAGAGAGAGGAGGCACGAAATTAAACATATTGCATGTCTTAATTCTTTTTGGCCTTTCTTGATGAAGTCAATTTGTCGTTGATGGTTAAAATTTCTTCCAACACCCCCCCCCCCCCCAAAATTGATTTTCACTCCCGCGCCACTGTGCATTGAATATCTTGCGACTAAAATTTTAGTTCGTCTACAAAAATTTAGTTTTGTTGACGAATAATAGAACTTGTCAAGAAATATAATACTATTCTCGACGAACTTCGTATTCGTCGACATTTATCAGTCTTTGTTGACGAGCTGTTGTTCGTCGAGAAAGTGTTTGTCGCTAAATGGAAAATTTCTTGTAGTGAACAAAAAACAAAACTAGTTAAGGTTTTTTTTTTGAAAAAAAATAGGCGGATGTTTGGTAAAGTAGTTTTTGTTTTGAGTTTTCTTTCCTCATTTTTTTTTCCATTTTCCCTTAAATGTTCTCTTCTTTTCCAACAAAACCCTCTAGCCATGTCTGAACTCCGAAGCATCCACGCCAGTCAACACCACCAAACTTGCACCACCATCAACCCCCTTATCCACCCATACCCCCCACATCACCCCTATATCAACTAAATCACAACACCACCACCATATTGGGTGTGATTTATGAAGCTTGCAGACATGGTGGAGGGAGCTGGACTTCTCAATCATGGACCCGATAGTGTGGTTGTTCATCATTGCCTAGGAGTTAGTGGGGCTAGTCTAGATTCCCTACTTCTTCTTCATTTTCTATGGCTACAATGTCTGATTTGAGTGACGATGATTGGGCAGAGCAGATCTGAGATGATGATTTGGCAGGTAGAGCAGACCTACAATGATGGGCAGATCCGCGACAGTGCGGTGGCGACAGCGGGTAGGAATGTGAGTGGCGATGATGGTGGGTTGCGACGCTGGTTCTAATAGTGATTGCGTGTGTACGATCGGTGGTGTTGGTTGTGCTGTTGGCAACAGTGGTGGGACGTTGGAAGTGGTTATGGTTGTCAAGGACAGTGGCCGACGGTGGTGTGTGGTGATGGTGAAAATGGCAGTGGTGGTGGGTCATGGTGATGGCGGCGGGACTAGTAGTCGTGGTGGTGTCTATGTGTGATGGGGATCTTGTTAAAATGATGTTCGTTGTTTGCTTCTAACAAAGTTTGAAGGTTGGGTCTCAAAAAAAAAACTGGAAACCCCAAACTTCAAAATGGATTTTTCTAAAAGCCCCGTTTTAAAAATTGATTTTCAAAACTGAAGGGAAAAAAATAAAACTGTCTGTCAAATGAGTTTTTTTCTCCAGTCTACAAAACTAGAGAAAAAATTAAAAATAAAAACTATGTGAAACACTACCTTAGTTGTACGCATAGTCTCCCAAGTAGATACATATGTCAAAATCCCTCAAGGAAATTGCAATGAATCTTTTATGAAGAAGCTTTTGATAAAAAAAAAAACAAATCATCAACATTATTTTCCTTAACTTTGGCCATTAGTGCTAACACACTGTATTCCCAAGAGAACAAAGATTAGTTTGAATTAAGAAGTAAGGTCTACAAAGGGCATAAAAAGTAAAATGAGGATTGTTTATAACATTGTTCTTTACTTCTTCACATGTCTGCTATCTTAGCTGTTAATGAAAAAAGAAAGAGTATGCTATATGTATGTATATGGCCTAAGCCCGAAAATGTGGTATATATTTCTCTACAATCTTTTGGGCCAATTGGTAGCTGCTTTATAGCATGAACAGCTGACTAAATTTGGAAAACATCAGGAATTGACAGCCTGTACAAATATAATTTTGCCCATATTTTTGGGATCTATAATTCCTGTAATTCTTCTTTGTAATTCACATGATTCCCAGGTTTAGCTAATGTTCACACCCCCCCTCAATTTGGTGTACATGCATCTTTAATGTCCAGCTTGTCAAGAGAGTTGTGGAAGACTTTGCTTGGAACTACTTTTATGAGGATGTTTGCCAACTGCTCTGATTTCACAAAAGAAAAACGTATTATTTTTTGCTTTGAGTTTCTCCTTGATAAAATGTCAATCCACTTGAACATGCTTTGTACAGTCACGTTGAACTAGATTTTGAGTGACCTGTGTTGTTGATTTGTTATTGCAAGACATGTTCGAGAATGATTTGGATGAGTGACCAATATCTTCCGATAATTCTTTTAGCCAAAGTAGTTCATAGAGTCCTTTACCCATTACCCTGAACTCGACTTCCACACTAGAAAAAGCAAATGTTCTGCTTCTTTCTTCCCCAAATGACTAAAGTTTCCCTTAGAAATGTGAAGTATCATGACATTGATTTCATGTTAGTGGCATTTCCTGCCAAATTTGCATGTGCGTACCCATCAATACCCAAGTGGTGAATCCCTTCCCAGGAGAGGACTTCAAGTATTGAAAAATCTGGATTACAGCGTTCATATGATCTTTACTTGGATTGTGCATAAATTGGCTAACTAGATTGACAGCATGTGCAATATCTGGCCTTGCATGCAAAAATTAGATTAGCTTACCTACAAGTTGTTGATACCTCTCTCCATTTGTGGAATATGGCCTTGATGTTCTCCTACTCCATGGTTTTGAACTATATGAGTGTCAGCTAGTTTACAGTCAAGCATCCCTGTTTCAGGTAACAAATCCTAAACATATATTCTTTGAGAGAGGAAAAAAATTTCCTTGGCTAGAGCGAGCAACTTCAATTCCCAAGAAATATTTGAGCCCTCCGATATTCTTCAATTCAAATTCAGTTGCTAAATACTCTTGCAAGTTCGTGATCTACTTCTCGTCATCCCCTATGATTATCATATCATCAACACAACTGATTAAGGCTGTCACCATACCTTCCCGATGCTTCAAGAACAAGGTCTGGTTAGCATTACTTTGTTTGAACCCGTGTTTTTCATGGCCTAGCTGAAGCGATCAAACCGTGCTCTTGAGGACTATTTTAAGCCATAAAGGGCCTTATGTAACTTGCATACATTTTCGGCTTGAAGGTTGTTGTTTTATTTCTTGATAGATCCTTGCCACAAGCCTTGAAGGTTGTTGTTTTATTTCTCGATACATCCTTCACCTTATCTCATCCTTATCATTTTTCGTTTGAGATAATAGACTTATGAAGTATCAACCCTATCAATATACGACATAGCAATAACATTTCAAGCCACTTTTGCTGTTGGAAATCGAATATAATTATTTATTAGCTTTTGGATCCATAAAGTTGGTTAGCTAACTCTTCACCTCTATGCTTTCTATCCTCTATTGTATAATAATAAGATATGTCTCTTGTGGTTGTGGAAGATCTTTGTATATGTGTCTCAGCTTGTCTTTACCCGAGATATACATCTCAACTACCTGGGACCAAAGTTCATAGTTAGTATCATCTAGTTTGCTGCGGATTGGTGCCACAAGTGTCTCATGTCTTGCAACCGTTGGAGTTTGATTCATCATTTGAGATAATCTGGATGTCAAGTCTTTAAGTAGAGAACTCTCTACTCCTAACGCGGAATTGGTGGCATGGTGGACGGTGTTTCTTCCTCTTCCTTCTTTCTTTCTGCTATTTTTGCAGAAAAAAGGAAAAAAATCGCAAGGTCCTAGGACCTATGCTCTGATATGATGAAAAAGTGGTATATATATATCTCTACAATCTTTTGGGTTAATTGGTAGCCGCTTCACAGCATGAGCAGCTGATTGAATTTGAAAAACTTTAAAGGAATTGACAGTCTTTAAAAACATGATTTTTTTCCGATATTTTTGGGATGTATAATCCCCATAATTCTTCTCTGTAATTCATATGATCCCCATTTTCAGCTAATGTCAACAATTCCATGGTGGATAACAGATTATAGCTAGTTCGTACACTTATCCACTCGCAACATCTAAAACTCATTTTCAAAAGCAAGAAAAATTACATTTTGTTCAGTTAGGAAAACTCAACAGCATGGGTGCTATATATAGGGGCTTAAAAATATACAAAAATGACTTGTACATACATCTTTAAGCGTTGAAAACCATTTTGCCTAGCGAGCGAGAAAGTGTAACAAAACCAAAAATAAACTATATCACATCTTTTACACAATATGGTGTTTGCAATAATAAAAGGCATAAAATTATCCATTATCTACGCAGAATTGTATTTTTAGTCCAGTCTCGTCCAGCGAGTCTTGCTAAATCAAGTTCGGCCAGTTCAGTTATGTAGATTTATAGAACTTATTTGCTTTAATTTTAGTGGGTCCGATTCAGTCATGTCCAATCAGTTTATAGATGTAGACTTTATTATAAGTTCCAGTCCAACTCAATCCAGCCCAGTCCAGATCAAATCCAACTCAATTTAGTCTTTTTTTAAAAGGCTAATTTCTTTTTATTTTAGTCTGGTCTAGTCCAGTCCCATCTAAGCAGTTTATTTATGGTATGCTCAACTCACGTCAAAGTCTGGTAGTTAACTTATATCAGATATTGGGCCCTTTTTTTCATTTCACGTGCTTTTTCTATGGCACGGAAGCTTTTCCTCATATGATAGGGGCTTTAAAGAAAATTTTCAAAGTAAAGTGTGTTAGTCGGTTTATTTACTGTCCAATAAAGCTTGGCAATTAAAGTGTATCTACCGGTAGAGGCTAATTGTGTTACTCATTATTGTCTTTCTGGGTGGTTACTGTGGTTGTGTCTTATTCTTAGTTGTAGCTCTTTGCAGCCTTAGACCCCCAGCCTCCATATAAACAGATCCAAGACACCTTCTAAACATATTTGAAAAATACCACATATGCAATTATTATTTTGTGAGGTTTTTCAATCAAGAGAAAGAACATGTTGCAATCACCTTTCCAATTTACACAACCGTGTACTTCTTTGGATACATCATGTTACTGCTAAAAATATGTTTCGCGTACGTTGGCAAAACCTGAGCCTAGACCGATGACCTGTGTTGATAGGAAAAAGGGTTCGATGCTACGTGGAGGTGCCACAAAGGATGCAGTCTGAGTCAGCTTCCAGGTAGGCAAAGCGAGAGACAACAAGGACGGAGTAAGGGCTTAGAGCAAGGCTCCCCAGACAGGTCGCGAGGGCTGGCAGCGCCGCGTAGGCAGGGCAACGAGGAACAGGGCCGACAGTCGACAGTCCGTGTCAGTCCGTTGCGGTAAAGTCTTTACGTCGGAGCTCCCTGTAAGTGTGATGCTGGTGGCTTTAAGGTTGTGCCGATGATGGCTCCAGGGTTGCGAGCCCATCCTGCTGCGAGGGGCAGAGCCCTCGGTGATTGAGCTGGCGATGACGCTAAGCCCATGATGGCGATAAGCCTATGCCGCGGTGAGGGGTCCTCGTGCCGGAGCACTACGAGCGGAGCCCCCGGAATGCCGCACACTCCGGAGAGTGGGTCGGAGCATGTTCCACGTCCATGGTGGGGGCGCATGGTGAGGTGAATAAGTGTGATGCCCGGAGGCCTGTGACATGATTGTGGCGCATGGGCACGGCGACAACCGTCACGGAACAATACTTGGTGCCGGGGTACATGTCATGGAAGTGGCGCATGGGGGCGGTGACGAAGGACGCGGCGAAGGTGTGCGGGTGACGGGAGTCGCGGAGCTGTCGTGCGGACGCGGGCGACGAAGGTCGCTGTGACTACGGCGCGCGACCATGGGCGACGGACGTCGGTCATCAAGGTAGGTGGCCGACCCCCTTTGGGTGACCGACCCCCTAGGGTGGCCGACTCCCTTTGAGTGGCCGAACCCCTCGAGTGGCCGACCCCTGGGGGGGGGAAGGCATACCAAGGTTGCTTCTCAAAGGGAAAAAGCACGTGACTTGATTATGTGACGCTTTGACCGGCCTGTGAGCGTTGAATAACTGACCGTCGACTGGGTGCTATGTCGCGCAAATTGGGTCCCCTAGCGGGCCTTGCTGGTCTGACCAGAATAGGGTATGAACAACCTGCAAGACAGAAAACGAGTGACTGCTGGGTGGGGTTCTTGGCGGAGAACTCTCCGATGCTTAAGTCAGAGCGCAACTACAGAATAGTAACTCTGAAAAAGCATGAATTGTGTAATTGTCTTCATACCTGGAGGAGTAGACCTCTTTATATAGTTGTAGGAGAAAACTCCTAGTAAGACTGAGCCGTGGGTCAGATATGTTAGGATCACATTAGGATCCTCGAAGATCACGTCACGATCTCTGATAAAGATATTTATAGATCTCCCAGTTTGACTGGAATTGCCGAGTATTCTCCAATTATTGGGAGTTATATTTGAGTTATATCACATCAAAACTGGCAACCAGCCCGTCTAAGTCAAAAGGTATAACTTTTCAACTTTCTAGCTGGAGTAGATTAGATCCCTTCCCGCACTCAAATTAGATAATATAACCAAATTTTTAGTATAGTTCATTTAATTTACTGGCATTGCTATTTTCGAAAACCATATACCAAACTTTAGGTTGCCTCCCTTAGGATCGAAACTACAAGGTTTTTAATCATGATTAGTCCTATTAGGTATGTAGGCTACTAAGGCCCAGTTGTTGAGTTTAAACAAATAATTACGTAAATTGTGCATTGTTCCTACCTTTTAATTAAAATCATCAAAATTATAATAAAATAAGTTGAGACCTATTCATCATGTAAATTGGCCTCTGAACTTGATTTTAAGATTTGCAGATTAGACTACTTAAGTGGGAATCAAGAGTTAATTTAGAATTTTTTTTCTGGTTAATTACCTTTAATTAACCCTCAAAATAAGATTGGGCTTATGGGCTTAATTTTTTTTTTCGCGGATGTCTGTTGTCACACTACATATTACTTACTTATGGGCTTAATTTCGGGTGAAAAGTAATGTCCCAATTACCACTAAAACTAGGCTTTTTGTGCAATCTTGCCTTTAATATAAGTTTTCTTTACTTAAAAGTTGACATCAAGTGAAGGATAAGAATTAAGAAATAAACATAAAGAAAAGTATTGATACGGAAAAAGATTGGCGTCCAAGGACGCAATGACTTGGCAACATTATCTCGTCTTTGACCTTATAAAAAATAACATGTAATTAGATTAAATTCGATTACTAGAATGTCATCTATTATATTAAAAAAAAGGCGAGCAACCTTAACGTAAAACCTTTTTTTTTTATCTTTCAACTATATCCCTTCATAACGTACTAAATTCCAAGTGAATAAATATTTATTAAGGTCATTGATAAAAAAAAATTCGCATTTAATAGTTAATCACTGAACACAACTACAGTTAAAAAGTAGTATCCATTTTCATAGTAAACTCGGTTCAAATTATTTGTCTCGATTAAATTTGTATGTATATGCTTTAGGTCTGCCGACGTCCCCTAGTTTTATATCCCCAAAAAGAATTGCTATATTTTGACTTGGCACGTATATCAAAGATATAAGTATGTGTTTCTCATTGAAGCCCAAGAGAGAGGAGGGAGAAAGGAAGTGGGTCAGGAACAGAGAGAAAACGAGTTGGTAGAATATTAAAATTTGTGAAAAAATAAAAATAAAAAAGGATAAAATAGTGAGCAATTTTTTTGTTGTTGAATAATTTAAAAAATTATGATCAATTTTTTGGGGTAGGGGAGGAGTATTAAAAGCCAAGTTAAACATAAGCCTCTTGGAGCAGGTTGGCCCAACTCTGTGTGGATCGTTTTACTTAACAAAGTGGATGTAAGCCGGTCATTTCTCAAACCCAATTAACTCCGGAGCAAAAGGAGAGCCATTACCGCAACTGTTCCCTTTTTCTTTCTGAGAGACGAGAAGTTGGTCAGTTCTTGAAATCTCATTAGCGTACCGAACTGAACCCCCTCAATTGTGTTGTAATGGACACAAAAGCTTTGGCAAAATCTAAGAGAGCTCACTCTCAGCACCACAGCAAGAAGCACCACCCAAACCCAGCTTAAAAACCTCCTCCGGTCGGCTCTGCCAGAGCCACCGCCACCAAGAAACCAGCCGGTAAGCAAATCAAAGAGAAACCTCGGCTTCCATCCAATTGGGACCGCTACGAGGAAGAATACGACTCGGGTACTGAAATCCCGGTCGAGGGTAGCAGCACGGTGAGTCAACACAGTGATGTTGTTGTGCCAAAGAGTAAAGGGGCAGATTACCGTTTCTTGGTTTCTGAGGCCAAGTCCCAGATGGGTTCATCTTCAAATGTCTTTCCTGCATTTGATGATGTTTTCACAGGTAACCCCTTTTCAGTGTTGTTCAAGCTTTTCTAGATATCAGGTGGTTTCATGAGCTTTTTATGCTTGGTGCGTGCAAGTTGAGGTTACTTGAGGTTTACCTAGGTTCCACTCCTTTTCTGGGCAATGTGGAAAAAGTTAAGGTTCTAGAAAGAAGCAATTGAAGCTTTAAGCAAATTCCAAGGTACAAGTGGGTGAAAAAAAATGACTAAACCTAATTCTAATCATCTGCTTCTTAAATGAGGACCTAAATTCAGGTAATCACTTTATGTTTATCTTTTTTTTTCCTTTCCCTCAATGATGAAATTCTATCTGGCGGTTCATTTGCGCTGAATTTTCAACTGTGGAATCCAATTGGTCACCAAGTATGATATGGGGTTTGGCTGGACTCTAGAGGCAAACTATAGAGCTTAATTGATACTAGTTCCCAGAAAAAACGTGAAGTAACTGTCTTTATAAAGAAATCACTTTCTTTTTTGTGTTTCTCTGAAGTGAAGGATTTACCGTATGAAGTCTTGCAGTTGTTCTTAATCCGAACCTGGTCGTGACGAGTACTATAAGATGTTACAAAACGGTATTGGTGGTTACAATCACACTCACGTACTATTGTCTTGTCGAAATTCTTTTACACTTATCTTATAGTTTCCTCTCTTCACCATGTTAATGGGTGCAAACACTTTCCTTCCATTTGAAGTCCTTTATATGTTGCAAGAGAGGTTCTTGACCTCTTTTGACCTATATTAATATAAAATGTCTTCACCCCTTTTTATATCCTTTCCCTGTTTGCGCCGTCATGTCCCTCCTCGTGGGTTGCCATTAGTTCGTTAATTGCTATCTCTTTTAATTCAAGAAATACTAATAACAGCTTGTGTGTCCCATATAAAATGACGGGACAACCTAGTAAATCGCTCTTCAGTTATGGATCATATACATTCTCATGAATATAATTTCCTATATCAGAAAGAACTAGAGTAGCAGTAGGCAATCAATATAGGTAAGGTGAACCAATCTTCATTTCTTTGTTGACGCGTGAAAAGCAATCCATCGACGATGCTTCACCATAAAGCTTGCCTAAGAGGAAGCAGGAATAATTTCCATCCTACATAAAAAGATGGAGCCATTGTTTAAGAACTAAGCAGTCAAAAGACTAGCAGGAAATGCAAAAGGTAGAAATTCATTAAAAGGAGGGTTGTTTAACGCCAAAATAGAAACTTCAATCCTTTGAATGTGGTGATTGTTCCTTGTAGATAACTTAATCTTGAAAGAGAGTGCTCCAAAGCACTTTCCCTTTCATCCAAGCCAGGCTCCTTTAAAAAACTTCTAACTATGAGTGAAACTAAGCAACGTGGGAGCAACGTACCAAGCTGAAGCAAGAAAAAGCTGAGAAAGCTAGGCTGCTGGGGGCTGTTGCACATTTTAGAGGCAAAAGTTTCAAGGCAAAGCCGAGAAAGCTAGGGTTGCAGTGGCTGTGTATATAATTTGGGGGGAAAGAAATGCTAGAATTTTCAAGCAGCAAAATTAATCCATGGAATCTAGCAATGGATTCAGTGTAATGTGAGAAGCTGGAAGAAAGTGCCAAATCATAGCATCAACAGGAAGCTGTGTGAACTGGGAAATTGATAGGGGAATTTTATTAGATTGAGTGTGGATGTAAACTGAATACTAAGCTGGAATGTCGGGCTTAGAGAGGAATTTGCTATACAATTGTACATCTACTATTTGGGATTAGTACAATGACTTTCACCCAAAAAAAAGAAGCAGAAAAGCCACAAACTTCATCTGTACGTTTTGTCTTCCACTAGTTTGTCCCGCATCATCAGATTAATTGCACCCAGAGCCACCAAGTTTATAAATGGTAGCGCCTAGCACCACAAACTCTTTTTGAGATATCTTGCACCACAAAGTTTCATAAATGTTGCACCCGGCACCCTCCGGTAGAGCAAAGATAGCAGTCATCTTGTGCTGTACCTGCCACAAGATAGCTTGCAAGGAAATGGCCAGTGGTGGCTCTTGAAACTAAAGCCAATGAGAAAAGCCAAGGACAGAGAAGTTGAAATTGCGAAGAGGGGGTGCGAAATGCACTGGAAGCATAGTGGTTCAGCTGTCTGGTTAGTGGTTCAGCTGTCCAACCAGAGTATCCATGACCGGAGGCAATGCTGGACTGCTGATTTGCTGGTAGCGAAGAGGATTTCGAGAAAGAAATGCCAGAAAATTAGGGCCTGCCGTTTTAAAAGTTATCCAACCCTTCAAAAAATATATGCCAGCTTAATGTTTGATCGGAATGAAAATCAGATGATGATTCAGAAATTCAAGAGATTATGGCTATTGTAGAATATGCCGTTTACGTGATAATGCTGGGAGACTGCTCCTTTGATTTGCCTCGTGAATGCGTCGAGTGGGTAATAACACTTAGCGAAGTGTCTCATCGTTCCTTTTTCTTCTTGTGTAAGGGAAGTTTGGGAAACAAAATGTCCAGATACTGGTTGTACTGTTAAAATAGAAACATATTATAAACAGATAACACTTTTAAAGGATTGTCTTGTTGTCTGGATTTGGAACATGACAAGAATTCTGAATGGTGGAGGTTTGCTTAGCTGGAAGTTTCCAAGTCATTTCCAAGTGGGAGAATGATTTTATATTTCCAAGTGATTATAAGGGTAAGTAGATCTAGGATTCATGGCAATTAATGAATTTAAACTTTGCGCTTATCAATATTTTACTGGCTATTTATCAACTTTTCATCCCCCTTTTGATATTTGTTGCGTAATGTTGAATCCAAGCTACACAATGTATCGTTCTTATGCTTATAGTAAGGATAGTAATGCCAAAAATATTGGAGCATATGTGAATTATCCTCCTGACCATATTCTCTTAGGACTTATCTTTGTCCATATCATCTAATGAAATTACGTCATATTATCCGTATCTTTCTATGAATATCGTGTATATATCAATTGAATATAGTGGAGAATTACCATTGATAGAACTGTGTGCAACATTTCGTACGTGATTCAATTTGGTATTCAGAGCCTTTAAAGCCTTGGCTTCAGTCCTGACCACCACCACGGCCTCCTCATGTGCTACCTCTTTATCCCCTTTAATTCAGGCCCATCGTTTCCTATCTCTCAAACTCACCAACACCAACTTTTTATACTGGAACATCTGGCTCCTCCCTTTCCTTCGTGGTCGACAGCTAGATCTTTACATCGATGGCACTTTGCCCTCTCCACCTGCTACAGTTACTCCTGCAGGTTCAATTGCGCCACGGGATAACCCTGCTCATGACTTATGGGTCCCCCAGGAGCAAACCTTATTCTCTCTTGTGATTTCGTCCCTCTCTGAAGTGATCTCCCTTGCTCTAAGGAACTCAACGACACACTGTTAGCTGTTCTTGCTTCTCCCTCCAACACGTGCATTATAGCTATCCTCCATATGGACCTTCAAGAACTCAAGCAAGATGATCTCTTTGTTTCTCCATATCTATAAAATGCTAAAGGCCGCGCTGATGACTTGGCAGCCATAAGCCATCCCATTTCTGGGTTCAACATCTATGTGATTTGAGGACTTAGACCCAATTTCAAAGATCTTCTGACAACTCTGACTGCATGAGCAAAGCCGGTCACCTACTCCAAACTTCACGGACTACTCATAAGCCTTGAGTTCATCCATGGTCGCACTCTTGCCTCACTATCTCGCTCTGCACCCACCCCATGGCCAGATCCATCCCAGGGCTGATTATATGCAAGATCATTCTTAAACCTCCCACTTCACTGGAGGAAACCCTGGCGGCAATTGCAACACTGGATTGTATAATGGCAACTGCAACACAGAAATCGAGATGGAAAAAACCCATTCCAACACTCATCCCGTAACTTGTCCACCTTACCAAATGATTATCACTGTTATTCAGCTTTCCCTTCCAACCTTAACACCGCCAACTTCAAAACTAGATACCAACCACATCACTGCTAATTGTTACTTCTGAACCCTAATTTGTCATAACCTTCTGCCAACTGCTCCTCTTATACCAACTCCTCTCCTACTTAACCCACTTACCCTCCTCCATTTACCTGGCATCCAGACACCGATTTACTCATCATATCACATCATACCACCGACAACTACACCACTCTGAGCCATATCATAGGATTCACAACCTTCAATTTGCAGATGGTAAGGGCATCCCAATTGCTAATATTGGTAGTGCCTCATCAATCTACTTCTCGTTCTTTCCATCTTTCAAACATCCTTTATGTATCATCTATCATTAAATCACTTTTGTTTCTTGGAAATGTGTTACTGACAATGACGTACTTTTTGAATTTCATCCCAACTTTTTTTGTGTCAAGGAACACAAGACAAGGAAGGGTCTACTTTCTGGCCCGAGTTATAATGGTTTATACTCCTTGTCTTCTGTTCCAACTTCCTCATCTTATCCAATTGCTCTCCTTGCTGAACGTACATCCTCCGAAGGCTGGCACAAAGGACTTGGACGCAACATCATTTTCCAGTCATCATCTTCCCTATAATTTTTATAAACTCAATACTTCCTTTTGTAATGCTTGTCCTATAGGCAAGTCTTCTACATTAAGCTTGCATTTAAATAACAATGATTGAAAAGGCAAATAGAATTTCTGAATCACTAAGTTTAGTGTTTAAAGAGAACATTGGCACAAGGGTTAAGTCATTATGATCTGGAGCATATTTGCGGAAGTAGAGGCATGCATCGTCTTGATCTCTGTATTTGTTATAGTAATTGACTTGCTGATATATCTATCTGCCTAACAACAATTTAGAGAGAATAAAAAGTACATAAATCTTTTTCGGACCAGTGAATTTACTGTTTCTAAAGGCAAGTGCACCATATATTTTGGAACTTGTGTTGTGAAATATATAAGCTTTTCTTATAAGCATTTGCTCATAAGTCACTTAATAACGTCAGGTTACTTTCAGTGCCTTCCCATCAACCTAGTTATTGCTGTACGCGTACGGTACCAATTTTTTGTGGTGCAATCACCCTTTGCCTATTGCAGGCATGTGGCTCATAATGTTGAATCTTGATTCTCTAGATCATGAAACAGCAAGCCATGGTTTCATCTTAGACGTCACATTCATTTTCTACTTGATCAACATTTACAACATCATGCCATTTTAATCAGTCCTTTTTGTCAGTGTTATTTGCTTTCTCAGGAGTAATCAGTTAACGGATGTATTAGACATGTTTTTGCTTGCTGCTTGCATACCATCAAATTCGGTTATATTCGCACATTAGTATCTATTGCAGTCTTAGTCTTAGTATTTTACTTCAATTCATGTTACTTAAGCAACCACACAGCCTTTTTTTGGCACTTTTACTTGAAAAATGTTGCCACGTTGTTATTTGCTGCAAGTTGATAGACTTTTTGTACTTTGTTTATGAGTAAGCAGGGAGTGACTTAAGTTGTTCTTAGACTTCAATCAGGGACTAGGTGCTTTGCTTTCGGTAAGAGGGAAAAGCACGTTATCATGGACTGAAGGTGGTAATTTTGTCGTGGAGAATAAAGCAACTGCAAGTAACTAGGTACTTCAGTTTTTTTTCAACAGCAAACAGTGAGGTACTTCACCAATCTTTTCATTCATAGTAATTTATTGATTACTTGCTTTTCTTCCCTGTTGCTAGCTTTTAAAACTAGTTGGGGGACTATTTGGCATCAATTCTTAGTATCAATGTCTGGCCATTTTAGTAACTTGACATGGAATACATACATGCCAGCTAGAGCATATTTAGAATAAAACTGCTTGTGCTCCCATTTGAATATTTAGGTCTTCTCAGAAGGCATTGAGCACACCATGGCCTGATGAGATTCTTCTTTCCCTTTTGTCTTCTCTCCCCTTGTTTAAATAAGAAGTGACGAAAAGAATCCAAGTATCTCATCTTCAGTGCTACTATGTTGTGCATTCAATAATTTCGAACGCGAAGTTAACTGAGTTTCGAACGGGTTTCTGCTTTAACGAGTTACTTTTTCTTCCCTTGCTCTGTCCTTAATTTCACCATGCCTAGTGAATTACAAATGCAGGTGCCATTTCTCTCCCTGAATCTGCACGCTCTCGTGGAACAACTTTCTAAAGTAGATTTAGCACAAAGGCTTTTCACTGAAGCGGATTTATCATCGACAGAGACAGTATGTGTAGTTTCTCCTTTAGAGCTCGTCTTTTGACAAGGAAAGGTGGAAGGTTGGAAAATGGTAAATAAAGAAGTTTAGAAATGGGTTAACTTGTTCCACCCCCCCGAACCCCGCACCCACCCAACTTCCTCTTTTCCCTCCCCTCTCCAAGAAAAATTAAAAAACAAAACAAAAAAGGAGGAAACATGGGTAAGAGGCATACTAGCAGCAGCGCATCTGGAAAATAGTAGCATCAACTTTCCATTGTCCCGTTTTTGGTTGTGTTAAAGGTTAGTCTAATGTGGTCTACTCTGCACTTTTCATCACTATTCTTATCCCATGTTGCTATATGGCAGTACGCTGGAGAGCTACAAGCAAGCTGGAAGCAGGGATCTTGCCAGGATCAAGCTACACGTGGGAGCATAGACGCTAAGAAGGATTCTGATGAATTAGCATCTTCATATTTAGTTGATAGGAATAGGCAAGCCATTCAACCTTTTGAGGTTACATCATCTGACAACACCATCACCAGCAGCCATCCAGTTCCAGACATTGGGAATGAAAATTCGAACTCCATCAATCATGATGAGGATGGACTGTGGGAAGTTGGCAGAGCTGGCAAAATGCTCGCGCCTGCAGCTGAGATTGATACAGGAGCGCATCTGGAAACATGGGTAAGAGGCATACTAGCAGCAGCGCATCTGGAAAATAGTAGCATCAACTTTCCATTGTCCCGTTTTTGGTTGTGTTAAAGGTTAGTCTAATGTGGTCTACTCTGCACTTTTCATCACTATTCTTATCCCATGTTGCTATATGGCAGTACGCTGGAGAGCTACAAGCAAGCTGGAAGCAGGGATCTTGCCAGGATCAAGCTACACGTGGGAGCATAGACGCTAAGAAGGATTCTGATGAATTAGCATCTTCATATTTAGTTGATAGGAATAGGCAAGCCATTCAACCTTTTGAGGTTACATCATCTGACAACACCATCACCAGCAGCCATCCAGTTCCAGACATTGGGAATGAAAATTCGAACTCCATCAATCATGATGAGGATGGACTGTGGGAAGTTGGCAGAGCTGGCAAAATGCTCGCGCCTGCAGCTGAGATTGATACAGGTCGCGAACCATAGGTTTGAGGCAGCTGCTGCTGAAGCCGAGCTCGACATGCTCCTTGATTCATTTAATGAGACAAAGTTTCTTGGCATCTCTGGTGTCACATCATATGCTTCACAAGGACGATGTCGGGAGGAATATCATCTGATCAATTGCTTACCCAAGACCCAGGTTCATCCAAACCTGCATTAGCTGTTGCTCTTGATGATACTATAGACGACCTTCTCAACGAAACATCCAGTCCTGTCAATCAAAATGGTGCATCACAGTTCCATAATGTAAAGGCCGCACGTATCAATGCCCTCCCTTCCGCTTCCCCTTCCCCATCCCCTTCCGCTCTCCCTATTTATAGGTCGAAACTATTGGATGACTTTGATTCATGGTTGGATACGATTTGAACATTTTTTTAGTCAAAACTCCTTGGATTTCCTACCGACTAGTTTGCACCTTTAAGTTTTACGATGCTGTGCTGGTTCCCCCATTTGATGTTCTTGAGAAATTTGTTATCATCAGTGAAGGTAACTAGATCATAAATAGACGAATCCTAAGAAGAGAAAGGATTGTAGAGCTAGCGAGCACAAAAGAGTTTCAGCAAACTCTTGAAATAGCGGAAGCTAATTTGCAACGATTCCATAGACGGTTTATTGGAAAGAACCAGCAAACATGTTTTCTATGATGACGTGCATCTTTTGTATATTGGGGTGGGAGTTGCTGAACCTATTTGATCTATGGAAACATCGGGAAAGACAGGAATAAAGGTATGTTTGCTTCCCGAGTTCTCCTAGAAGCATATGATGCCAAGTCAAGTGCTAAATTAAATTGTTTCAGACATTGAGACAGTCTTACGTTCTTTTGGTCGTTAATAATAGTTGAAAAATCCTGCATGTTTCGCTGTCGTATTCTGACAATAAGCAAAGCGCGATAGTAAAGAGCATTTGTCTTAACCAAAAATTTCAGATTGATCTTGTATGTGATTCCTATTCCTATTCCTATTCCTATATAGAGAACAAGCAAGTCCGAGTTATTTGTGCACTACTAGCAGCTTTTTGGTGGCAGACATGGATGTCATTGTCATTATATCTTATATGCTCTGTTGTTTGTATCTGGTATTTAGAAGTTTTCCCTAGTTGGTGTGCTTTGTGCATTTTTTTGTTTGGTATAGCAGATTGAGAAAGCTGTTGCCTCCACTGAATCTTCAGCATGTTGAAGATTCAGAAATAGTAATCCAATGGAAGTGTGAAAAACTTGAATAGATATTAGGTGTGTGCCTCCACTGTTGCCTGCTGGTGACGAATGGAAGTTTTCTTCATTTTTAAGTTACTCGCTTGATTGCTTGATATCTCTGCAACAATCAATGAATGCAATTTCACCCCTAAGCAAGGAAGGTGGCAAGACTTCTTTTCCCGCTTCAATACGTGTATAGAGAATAAGCCAGGACGCGCGAAGCCAGTTGCTGACGCGTTAAGTCGGAGACCAGAGCTTCTTGTAAGGTACAGCAGAATGACTACTGTGGTTGCAGTGAACTGAGAATTGTAGGAAATACATAAAATGGTCTATGTGACCATAAATCCACGTTGAACAGTTTGCCACTACTAACAGTTGGTTAGGCTATCCAAGGTCACGGCTGACATGATTGCGATTCTTGTAGATTTCAAATATATACTGTTGACACAACTCAATGAATATAGGGCCACACCATAGACCATTGGAATGGATCCTCTGAAAGCAATGGATTCTAAACAAGGTTGTTCCTCTGTAGGTTGTAAGTTCCAGCAATACTTGTTGTCAACTATACTCCCCAAGGGTCCTTTGCCTTGTCCATTTGGCCCTTTTTTCAGCAGCAATGCTATCATGCACTATACCTCTTTAGTGCTTTTCGGCTACTAGAGGATTCGTTTCTGTGGTAACAAGCAATCACAAACAAGACTGGCATACCCTCTTGTTGAAACTTGTTAAGTGGGCCTGTGTTCATTCGTCAACTCAGATTTTCATTGGAGCGCAGCAAGGCAAACCGGGTGGTACGTATGAAACGTGTGAGCCCTACACGATGCATCATAGATTTCTCTGAATAGACTTTGTAGTGCTGGTGGTTGTTAGCAAGAACTCACCAGCCAGATGGATGGTTAGGTGAGGGGGGAAGGAATGTATGTGTTATTTTCCTATTGGGAATGGGAGAATAGTTCTTTCAGGACAATACATTGTGTATAGTATTTCTTAGGAATCAAACCCATCTGAGCAAAATAGCGACGCTGGAGACAATACTATATTAGAATGTGTGTGCAATATACGCAAAAAGAAGTTCAAGTTAAAACAGGGAGATCATCTCACTTGTTCTTATCTACGTGTGTGTGTGGCAAAGTTGTCAGAAACCAGTAGTATTGAAATTAGATGTGAGACGCACTTGTAGCAATGGTTTTCACTTGCATTTCGTGTGTCTCATTCACGCAGATTGTCCTTTCTGCTCTCGTGATTTTACTGCAGGAGTGATAAAGCTACAGCCGCTAGTTATACTCGCGGTTCACGGTTATACATTATCATGGCAAAACTTGATTCTTTGCAAAATGTTTCTTCGGTTTTTGCTTCTCCTCTGTTGAACCTGGTGTTCAACCCAAAAATAGGCTCAAGAGTAGGAGAAGTCCACCGGGTATAAGAACTAATTACAAATTGCATGTATTGTCGATTTGGGACTTGACACTCGCCCTCACGCGGAGCGCGGAGCGTAGGAATAAGAGATGTTCTTCTTGAATAAGAGGTGGTCCCGGTAGATCGAATGGGGGCAGTAGGGACTATGTTGAATCTGGTGTCCAACTCAAAAGCATACTCACGAGTAAGAGAAGCCTATCAGGTATAAGAATCAATCTCAAATCTCGTGTCCAACCCAAAAATATGCTCATGAGTAGGAGAAGCCTACTAGATATAAGAATAAATCTCAAATGTCACCTAGGATCCATATAACTTGACATCCTCCTTCACTTCATGATAGAACATGTGAGTACCTTCAGCTCAATTGTTTAGTGTCTTTGATGCGTACTTTGGTTTCCATTTCGAAACGGCACTGCACAGTAACGTTTCAGCAATTCTGAAAGTTATTTTGGGTTAGAATTTTGTTTGGAGATGGTAGGTTCACATTTGCGTGCCATATATCTTATCCCATAAAAATTCCCTCCTTCCAGCGAGAAAAGAAGAAAGGAACCCCAGAGTCAACCGGAAGTGGTTCTCATGGCCTTTATGGATGCTTTGTAGTATCTGTTAAGGATGGTTTCTGTCGTCCTTCGCGCTTCAACACCCGCATATGACAGAGATATGCTTCTGAATGCTTAGATAGCTCGTCTAAGGCAAACTACAATAGTGGCCTTGGCCAAAAAAATTTGATGCGTCAGTTTGAAAGAGTGGGGGATGGTGCTTCCGCAAGAAAGAGAAATGCGGGAGGCCCTCACCACCTATCTGACAAAAGGCAAAACAGGAACCAAGAAGTTTGGCCCGCAATTAAACATACCCTCCGGCACTTGGTCAACCATTGGAAAGGGCGGTGTATGTACCTGGAAACAGCCAGGCTCTAGATAAATGAAGTCAAATGCAGCCACTAGAGATGATGTTTGGTGAGTTTATGTATCGTTGGCAACTTACTTGGGCATACCGTCAATTAAAGATTCGAAAGCTACACCACAAAGTGGTATAATTCCCTTCCTATGTTTGAAATATATTCCAAAATTTGAACAAGAAAAAGAAAACCAAACTTGTTTCCACACGTTTCTTGAGAAAGTAAAGCAACAAAGAAGAGAAAGAAAATGTGCAAAGAAATTACTGAAGAAAATTCATCCCAGTACGTTAAAGCCACAGGGCACGAGCTTCTTTCAATACAGGAATCAGCTCTCCGGTGATATGGGCGGCCATAATCTTGTCCAGCCCGCCAAACAGGTGGCCTCCGATAAACACCGCCGGGAACTGCAGCCGCCGATCTGTATCTTCACAGGCATCGATCGTCTCCAATTCGCCGACAACGCTACTTTCGTCACCCTCATCAACCTCGTAGAACACCGGGTTCACGCCTAGACCCTGCAGCAAGCGCTTCACGACGTGGCTCATGCAGCACCCGCGCCTGCCAAACACCATAACCGCATTCTCGGATACCAAGTTCTTCACATGGCCCTTTGCTCTAACTCTGATGACATTCGTTTCACTGTTCGTACCTCCGTGATTCATCAGCGACGAGCGGCTGAGGGAGGGCCCGTCGGGAAGCGGTGCCCATGTCTTGTAAGGAATTGCTTCTTGCATGATGCTCGTAGCTCGATAGATGTACAGAAGGGAGGTAGTGTGGTGTGATTGGCTTTGGAATGAGGCTGGTTCATATATATATACGCGGAGGTAGATATAGTGAGACGTACAAAAGAGAAGGGTTGGATGAATGGAGGGTCACTTGAAGAGTCGGGCGTCAACGGCAGTTACGCTTTCTTACGCGTTACATATGCTCTGGCTTACGTTTAATTCTGTCACCACCTTCCTTTGCTCTATCTATCTCTTAGCTACGTCCCCCACTGATTGTGACTCCCTCCCTCTCTCTCTCTCTCTCTTCTCTGCGTGTTTCACACACACACACACACACATACACGCAGAGAGAGAGAGAGAGAGTTTCGCACGTTGATTGTCCAAATGGGTCGCTTTCTAGGGTGTCGTGGGTGATTAGAAATCTAGAAGGGTGATATGATCAGACATGATGCGGTAACCAAAGTAATGAGATGTGTAGCCTAATATATTGGCAGGAAAGAAGGGCCGGCCAGGCTACGTCATATGCTTAGTTAAGTGGGCAAAAGATTATCGGCAACTTATCTTATCTTGCCTCCCTCATCTGTCAAAGTCCTACTCATTCAAACTTATGTTTGGGCTTACGTATTGCATGGATGCTGACACTGCAATTCTATAAACTTTATCAGAAACATGGAAACTATGCAACATTTTTCATGCTTTCAACCACCTGGGTACATTGTTTGGGCTAGGGACAGCAATTTGGTAGACACAAAGGGTAAACGTAAATTATAATTTTATTTTGGCTCTTTAAGTTATCAAGGAAATCGATATTGTTTACCTCTCGCAATCTATCGTCGTAGCACCCCTGCTCCCACCGCTCCAAGGCCTACCCAAGGATCCCCTTGACCGAGATTTTGGCAACAAATACATAATCTGATGGCTAGCTAACACGTTGATGAGCTCCGTGCCTAAGGCTGCACAAATATAGTTCTCGAGAAACCTGACGTATATGCCATGGATGTTGGAGACCTTCAGCAAAAAAGCCTCAAATATGCACGAGCTCTCTTTACAAAGAATTTATGATTTGAATAGTACTCACTCTCAATTAAAAAAATTATTTGCAAATTAAAATAGTACGTTCAACGATGTTAGGTCATGAAGATGAAGAGAGAGAAATTTAATCCTTGAACCTTGGTGTTTCTCTAATTGAATGGAGGCAGAACATTGTAGTTTCTATAATGTATGATGAAGTCCCAAATTGTTTTCACGGGTTCGATTTGAAATATCGCTGTGATTTGAAATTAAAACATTATTTTTTTGCAAAACTAGCTTTTACTTCCCATTCCGAGCTTACGATCGCCTTTAATAGATATAATCGACTGCATCTTAACTTTGGAGCGATATTGCTTGAATGATGCAATCAATTTTAATCATAATTGGAGTCAACTATTGGTGGGTTTTCATTAGACATGACCTTATTAGTGAGAGTATAATTCTGTCTAGAAAAATTGAATTCATGTGCCGTAAGGTCTTACATGTTGCCAAGCTAATTAAAAGATCTATTTAGTTATAAAATTTTAGTTTCAAAAACATCTTTGAAAAAGCCTGAGTTAATTATTACTTGACCCATTGGTTAGAAACACACTTGTGACTTGTTTTTGGTTTGAAATCCTAATTTTCATGTTATGAGATAGTTTTGGATTGACAGTGTAGACTTGGATCTTTCAGCCTTAGTCTTGTGGAATTCACGGATGTCATTTTTAATTTGAAAGTGCAAGTGCAAAGGATCAAACTTTCCCGTCCTTTCCTTGTCTTTCCTCTTACTTCTTCTCGGCGCTGGTCCTTACTTTTGACAATATCTAACCACTAAATCATGGTCCCCTATTGTTTCCCTGAAGAAGGTTGGTTTGGCTTCTATTCTTGTTCAGATTCGTTTACCAAAGCTTTCAATGCATTAACTGAACCTGATATGCTCAAACTTATTGCATCTTTAGTAAGAGAACCTTTATCGACTAATAGGCTGACGCTAAAGAATGAAAGGCTCATTTATGCTCGCAATTGTGTGGAAGTAAACAATAAGGCACTCTACCTAAGTTTGTCCCATTGAAAGGGGCTAAAGAAGGAGGTTATAGATGAACTTCTTTGAGTGTGAATGGAAGCCTTCTCGCTATAAATTTATCATATCTTTAGCCATCAAGAGGAGCAATGTTCTAAGGTGGCATGTAGTAACAATAACATTTGTGTGATTTATGATCTTTGCTTATAAAATAGAACCGCAACAACAAAAAGAACATGTTTGGTAATTGTACTTGTTTTTTTATTTGAAGATCGATCTGGGATTTGGGCTAAAGACGGGACAAAAAGGTTGATCCTTGTCTTTCAAGAGTCTTCCACGCGTTAGGTTTAATGTGGCTCAGACATTGAAACCCATTAGAGCAAAGAAAGACAACATATTTCTCTGTCACTATTTTTCGCTGATAAACACAATAAACTCTATGCCCTTCATCACTTCACCCGTTGTTATAACCTGTAGAATTATAATGAATTGTTTTTCAGGAAAATCAATAATCAAATTAATTTAAGAAAATAGAATATTGTGAAAATTAGGCGCAGACAAAAGATAAGGAAGAAATTGAGAGAAGTGTATTGATTGTCAAAAGTTCTTCCCCCATTTTTCCTCTGTTTTTCTTATCTCCTCCAAATCTCCCTTTCCAAGGCAAAAGCAGAAAAATGAAAAATTAAAAAGAAAAGAAAAATGAAGAAGATCAGCAACAAAATGAAAAACGTACATAGTAATGAGAGCAATCCCAACAGCTTGATTTCCTTGGAATTACATCCAGTGGGAGCAAACACGCACTAAACTCTAACCATTCACTTAGAAAAAAATTAGAAACTTGTGCTTGACTGTAGTCCCAGTCCTCCCAAGTAGCTTCTTCTTCAGGTAAATTTGTCCGAGCCACCAAACCTGGGGAATGGTTGGTTCCCCTTTTGATTAGTCTGTGATCCAAGATTTGATCAGGTTCCAACAATATTTGTCCCTCTTCGTTGATAGGTGGAAGCATGGGAGTGACTGAAGTATGTTGACGTATTGTAGGTTTTAGCAATGATACATGAAAGACTTAGTGAATAAGGGAACCATAAGGTAGTTCCAACCTGTAAGCAACTGAACCCACCTTGGTTGCGATCTCAAAGGGACCAAAGTACTTAAGAGCCAGTTTCAAGTTCTTCTGGATAGCTAGGCTAGATTGTTTGTAACCCTGAAGCCTTCGATATACCTTGTCCCCAACTGAAAAATTCCTCTCACTCCTCTTTTTATCAACATTATTTTTCATTCTTGCTTGTGCTATAGCTAGATTGTCCTTGAGGATGTTCAAAACCTTATGTCTCTCAGCCATGTATGAATCAATTATAGCAATGTGAGTAGTTTCAGGCTGCCCAAGTTCAAAATTCTAGAAGCATATCCATATAAGGCCTCAAATGGTGTCATTTTCAAGGCCGTATGGTAAGTGGTGTTGAACCAACGTTCTCCAGAGTTAACCATTTACTCCAAGTATTAGACCTATCACCATAAAAGCATCTGAGATCAGTTTCTAGACACTAGTTCACTCTTTCCATCGGTTTGAGGGTGATCAGAGGTGCTCAAATTGAGGTTTGTTCCAAGAAGGTTGAACAACTTTTGCCAAAAATGATTGAGGAAGATATTGCCTCTGTCACTTAGAATGTTATCAGGCATGCCATGAAGCTTGAAACATTGCCTCTATCACTTACAATGTTATCAGGCATGCCATGAAGCTTGAAAACTTGTTCAGAATGAGCTTGTGCCATTTCTTGGGCTGTGTAAGGGTGGACCAATGCTATAAAGTGTGAAACCTTACTTAATTTGTCCACTACCACCATAATAACTTCTTTGTGGTTGGATTTTGGAAGTCCCTCCACAAAATTCATAGATATACTACTCCAAAGCTTAGTTGGTAAGGCTAGGGATTGTTACAGCCCAGGGCATGTGCACATGTTCTCATTTATTTTTCTGGCATACTTCACATTCCCTCGCAAATTTCTTAACAGTTGTTTGTAGATTTAGCCGGTAAAACAAAGCTGAAACCCTTTTATAAGTAGCATTTCCTCCTGAGTAACCCTCAATACCTGAGTTGACTAAGGTTCTCAAAATTTGTTGCCTCAGTTCCCTTTGATTTCCCACACATAATTTACCCTTGTACTTTAGATGTACTCTGGACATATGAGTACTTTGATATGGCACAGGATTCCAATATCACTTGCTGGATTTGTTGCTACATAAAAGCATCCTCGTTGTAGCTCTCTTGTACTTTAGAAATCCATTGGGGTGTGACTGTTGACATTTACAGGCAAGTATTCTCATAAGTGCTTGACTCAGGAAGTCTAGATAAGGCATCAACTACACTGTTATCAGTCCCTGCCTTGTACTGTATTTCAAAATCAAATCCTAAGAGTTTAGAGAGGCATTTCTGCTGCAAAAGGGATGTCAACATTTGCCACCAAGAGGTACTTCAAACTGCTAGGAACAGTTTTGATGAGGAAGGGGTTGTAACTAAGATATGCATGCCAGTGTATGATAGCTTTGACTAAGGCCATTATTTATTTTTCATAGGTGGACAATCCCATAGCTTCAGGACCAAATGCCTTGCTGAAATAGGCCAATGGTTTACCTTGTTACATTAAGACAACTTTCATGCCTTGATCACTGGCATATACTTCCACAGTAAAAGGTAATTGCCAAATTGGTAATGCCAATACTGGTGTATGAGTCATAGCTTCCTTTAAGTCTTCAAAAGCTTGTGTAGTTTCAGTTGTCTAGTGGAAACCATTTTTTTTTTTTGCAATAACTTGGTCAAAGGCTTACTCTTGATCCCGTAGTGTGAGATGAACTTCCTATAGTAGCTAGTAAGACCTAGGAAACCTTTGAGTTCATTTAGTATCCTAGGTATAAGCCATTCAACTTTAGCTAGAGGGATTAATACACACCACTTGTCATGTAGCAATGTACCCCCAAATACTCCACTTCTGAAGCTACAAAAGTACACTTTAATTTCTTGACAAAAAGCTGGTGTGTCCTTAGGATGTGTAGAACAGCAGTGAGGTGGTTTTCTTCGTAGGTGGTGCTATACACAAGAATGTCATCAAAAAAGACTAACACAAATTTTCTGAGGAATGGTTAGAACATTGAGTTCATAATGGACTGAAAACTGGCTGGTGCATTAGTGAGCCCAAACCGCATCACCTTAAATTCATAATGACCAAGTTGTGTATTAAAAATAGTCTTGTGTATGCCACTTGGGTGGACTCTCACTTGGTGGCATCCATTTCTTAGATCCAATTTGGTGAATAATCTTGCACCATGTAGCTCATCTAATAAATCATCCATAATGGGTATTGGGAATTTATTTTTGATAGTAAGCTTGTTTTGCCTCCTATAATCTATGCACATCCTTCAACTCCCATCTCTTTTCTTGACTAAGAGTACAGGGGAGCCAACGGATAAAGTACTTGGCTGTATAACCCCAGATTCCAGCAATTCATGAACGATCCTCTTAACTTCAGTCTTTTGTGCATAGGGTATCCTGTAGGGCCTGATATTAACTGGTTTAGGATTTGGTATTAGGGTTATGTGATGGTCTTGTGGCCTGGGGGGAGACATCCCCTTTGGCTCTTCAAAAGCATCAGCAAACGGATACAAGAGGGCAGTAAGTTTGGGTTCTAGGTTGTTGGGCTGGGGTATAGTGGTAATGATATACACCTGACCATACAAAGCTCATGGGTTGTGTGTCAAATATTTGTACGTAGATCTGGCTGAAATCATCTTAATTTCAGTGTGTTCTCCACTCCCCCTAAACAATGTTATTTCCTTGTCTCCCACTGTGATAGTCATATTTGTTGGCAGATCGGAGGTTGGCCGCGTCGATCTACTCCCTTGTGTACTCGACTGTGTGCGCTGGCTATTATGCCAGGATTATAATGAAATAAAGTTGTGCCCTTACTAATAGCAATTGCTTTTGGTGCAGTGGTAAGCGCTTGATCCTAACAATATTTTTCTCTTGGAAGTCAAATTTCACTTGCCTTATACTTTTTAGCCACTATAAACCAAGTATAGAGTTACAGCCACCCAAGGGTAATACCATCAATTTAGTTATGAATTCATGCCCTTGCATACTCCATTTAAATTCATCACAAACAGACTCACTGCATAACCTAGCTATTTCCATTAGCTACCATGACTATTTATGGTATAATAGTGCACCATAGCCTTAATGTTGTGGCTGGATCCATAAAATCATGGGTGGACCTAGTATCAATCAAAAATTTTACCTCATGTTTTTCCCCATAGTTGAAAAGTAGACAGGCTTTGACTACCTGTCATGGCATTGACAGTGATTACTATATTATCTTGTTTCTTCAGGAGGTAAAACCTTGGTGCTAACCATTTGGTTTTTGTTCCATCTCATCGTAGATTGGAGGTGGGTCATCATCCCCTTCTTCATCCACCACCAACATAGCTACTTGTTTTTGCTTACAGTTATGAGCAGAGGTGAAAGTTTCTTCACACCAATAGCATAAACCCATCTTCCTCCAGTCATCAAAGTAAGCTTTGTTAAGTTTCTGGCAGGGTGGGTTATTTGTTGTTGGTAACAGTACTTTGGTTGGGTTGTGAGCTGGTAATTGGGCTGAAGAAAGTGTCGAGGTGAAAGAATTTGGCTTAGTTTTGGCTGGTGGTAGGGAAGAAAATGCCTTTTTGTTATTGGTGCACTATAGGTGGTGTGTGTAGTGCTCCTTTGGTATGACCTTGGCTGATGCCGACTGCTACTAAGTGAGGCTTCTTATTTTCTACCTAAGTATATACCTCTGGAAATATCATATAACTAAAATTTTCGATCTCCAATCTAATTTCATCTTTTAATCCACTTACAAAGCTCTGCACATAGGGCTGTAAAGGAACAAAGTCGTTCACGAACAGCTCGTAGTTCATTCTCTAAAAGCTCATTCATGTTCATTTTTATAATATATGAACCGAACATGAATAAAATTTTTAAACCTCGTTTATTAAACGAGCCGAGCATGAACATTTAAAAATGTTCATGATTGTGTTCGTGAACATAGTGTTTGTATAATAAATTAATATTTTTATAATTAAAGCATAGTTAATTGCAAATATATCCATGTAAAATAAACTTAAAAAACTTGATAACCTAAAACCAATTAACTAAAAGACCAAGCCCACCTATAAACCTAAATAGAAGCTAAGCCCAGACTAGCCAAGCCCAAGTCCAAAAAATAACCCCCAAACCCTAATACCCTTATTCTCCCAAACCTTATCCTTGGCAGCCGCACTTCTGTCGTCATTCTTCTCAAAGACTCACAATATCACCGAGCCGCATTCTGCTCTCCCATCCCCTTCCTCGTCTCTCTCTCTCTCCCTCCCTCTCACACACTCACACACAGGCCTCACAGATCGCATATAGATTCTCTTTCTCTCTCTTGACAGACACACATCACGGCTATAACAATCATTCTTAGTTTGATCCATCCCGAGGAAGAGGCAACCACCTATGCAAGATAAGCAGAAGAGCCATTTTCTTATATGTGCAACCACCAGTGCCCCAAAATCTACAATTAGTGATATAGCTTCGTCTGTCTACGATGCTGGAATCGCCTATTTTTTACGCCCTCGTCTTCCTCGCCGGCTTATGCATTATCCCGTTTCTAATTTCTTCATCGCCAATCGATCAAGATCTGTTTTTGATTCCGCATCTCTTCTTGTATCTTCCATAATATTATTTCTAATTCATTATAGCTTGATTAGATTGAAGGATTTGAAGATTTTTTTTTGCAAATTTTAGGGATTTGGTTGGAAGTTTAACATATACATGAGCCAAGTCTCCGAACTCGAGTTCAGCTCATATTGTTAAACGAGTCAAACAAGTCGAGCCCGAATTTTACAGTCACGAACTCGAGCCGAGTTTGAACATCAATGTTTTGGTTCTTAACATACTCGTGCCAAGCTCGAACATACCAAAATTTAAACAAACCGAGTTCAAACACACCTATGTTCGGCTCAAACTTGGTTCGTATTCAGCCCTATTTGCACATAATAGCTTTTTTTTAAATCAACATCCCTCATTAACCAATACTGACCTGAGAGTTTCAAAATCATTGTAATGTTGTTCCACAGTTCCTAATTGCCTAAGTTGCCTAAGCTTATGGAACTCTCCAATAATACTTTCTTTAAAAAGCTTAGCAACTCTCGAATTTAAATCCCTCACAAATTCTGCCCACTGCACTTTGACTTTGGCTTTTATATATGTGCCAAACCAGTGCTCATCAAAATGTACAGAGGCAAAATTAACCTTATAGGCTTCATCCATTGGGTGGAATTCAAAGTATCTTTTTGCTTTCCTCACCCAACCATATAAATCCTCTCCATAAAATTTAGGAAACTCAAGTTTTAGGTAGCTTAGGAAAGAGGTTACCTTTGTGTATTGGAAGTACTCCCTGTGGTCGATGTTTCCATTGATGTTGCTTCTGCTTTGCTGTGGTTTGACCCCTCAGCTCCATCATTTTCTCTAGAGAAAATCAACTGCTGCATCATGCTTTGCAAATCAGTGAGGGCTTGCCTCAAAGCAGGCAACTCTTCCTTCAGTTGATCCACAGATAACTTTAAGACAGGTAGCATATCTACACTTGTTTCAGCTCAGCAAATTAATCATCCAGAGCTCCATAGAGATCTGAGAATTGGGCTTCCATCATACTCACGTGCCCATCAAGTTGTTGCTTATTCTTGTTTTCATAACCCATTTTAATCAATTTTCTCTTCGCAGCACTAGAGAATCGTTGTTGTTTTGAATACTAATTGTTACAACCTGCAGGATTATAATGTATTGTTTTTCATGAAAATCAATAATCAAATTGATTCTAGAAAATAGAATCCAGTGAAAACTGGCCACAGACAAGAGACGAGGAACAAATTGAGAGAAGTATATTGATTTTTGAAATTTCTTCCTTCCTTTTTTCCTCTGTTGTTCTTATCTCCTCCAAATCTTCCTTTCCAAGGCAAAAATAGAAAATGGAAAATTAAAGAGAAAATAAAAAGGATAACGATCAGCAACGGGAATAAAAAAAATAGACATAATAATGCGAGCAATCCCAACAGCTTGATCTCCTTGGAAATGCGCCCAGCCTCTACAAACATACGCTAAACTCTAACAGCCTCATGCACTTCATGTGCATAACCATCCAAATTCTTATTATTCCCTCATTTTTATTTTTTTTTTGCGTTTAAACTTCCAATTCATTCTTCCTCTCTGATTACTCTAAGCTGGTGCAGTTTCACCCTAAATTTCAGGGATTTTTGTGCCTTTTGTTGATGTCTGAGCTGGATTAACCACCTTAACTTGGTTGGTTGTTGGAGTTAGGGCTTCAGCCCTAACACCCGTTGTCACTATTGCCCAGGCCAACTCAAGATTTCAGGAGGTCTACATGAAAGCTAGAGATGGGCTTCCTATAAATTCCTTATAAAAGTATGTCAATTAAAGTCATGATTGACCACCCCTCCTCCTCTCTCTCAGTCTCTCTCTTAACCATACGGTTAAAGTGCATGCAATTTGGTTGCTTTGAGTTCATGGAGACAATGTCGCCAACATTTAGGAGAAAGAAGGTGGCTAAGGCGGCGATAGAATTTTATACAATGTGTCTTGGAGGAAGGGTTAGAACTGCATGGTCTTTACAAATCTAATTTAAGGTACCAAAGTGGGATGCGTAATTGACTAATAAATGGATAACAAATGGACGACTAACCTTGACTTATATTAATGTGGTAAATGTGTCTTTTAATAAAATATTACTCCGTATTAGAGAATTACTTAGTGTTGGGATTTTAGAGATTGTTGTTAAATGTTCTTTCCTGCATGTGCTTGAAATCTTCTCGTGTTTGTGTTTCCTTGGGTGGATATGGTGGTTACTGGAAGAGGTATTGATGGTTTGACATGTGAAAAGAGTGCATGGGCAAAAGAATGAGAACAAGGAAAGAGGTTATGCTGGAAGATGAGAATTGAACATATGATGTTCAAAACATGTCTATCATCTTGTTTTATAAAGGAAAATATAATTGTTTCTTGTTACTAAAATGATATTTCTGCCGGAGTTACTTCTAAGAGGATGAACATCAAAATTTACAAAAGCAAATCCTAACTGAGGTTGGACTTTCTACCATTGGAAAAAGAAAAAAAAGTTGCAAATATGGCATCATTATCTTTCAAGGTTGATGAAGCTTTTTAAATCCATGGTGAAAATATTATGACTTGGTGATGGTAACGAAGATTTTTATGACAAATGGCATTCCATAGAGCAAGATGCAAAGTAATATCTAAACATGATAACGATGGGAATCGAATTATTAGTGGACAAGATATTACACATTATTCTTCATTCTTGGGAACATTTGTTCATGCAATTGGTAATATTAAGGATAGGCTTCAGTTGGTATTCCAGGCATAACACCCTCTCTTTGCAATAGCAGTTGGATTCGATCAATAATACTTATGAGGAGGAGAATGTCAAAAGGGCTATGATTTCTTTTAACATGATAGTGAACAGTGGAACAAGATGTTGCTTGGGCTGTCCCTCAGTTTCAGCCAGGGTAAGTCTATCAAAATCCTCAACAACACTACTCTTACTCTTCTTCTTGAAGTCTAGTGTCTTTCTACCATGAAGGATTTCAAGAACATAGCTGGCTCAAACGTCAGATACAAATGCACGTCCAAGATTCTCGGCACATGAAGGAAAGAGGTTTAGGACTTAAGAAAGATGTTAAATAAAATAAGGCCGCACTGACTAAGAATCTGTGGCGCTTAGTCCATAGAAAAGCCTTATTATGGGTTCTGTGGTGCCCTAGTTTCATGTTGAAGGGGACTAATCTTGTTGTAAACCTTCTGAAGATTTGTCATGGAATTGGTGCAAGCTACTGAAGATGAGAATTCGGACGCAAACATTTGTTCTATTAAAAACAGGAATGGCAAAGATACATGGTCATTGCTTGACAGTTAGTCCTTTGTGATCCATCATGTACCGTTATGGACCAAAATTATCTATAATGCCACAGGCTCTATCAATGCAAAAGTTTCGAACATAGCTTATGATGGTGCATGGGATTTACCAAGTCCTAGGTTTGATGCCTTAAGATGGCAAGCTTATGCGTTGTATTTCAGCCTCATAGTGTCGTGACTTAAGAAGCACCTATTTAGACATTATTCCCAAATGATCAATTTTTCATCGAGTCCGCTTGGTAAGCAGTTAGAGAATCTTGACATGTGGTGCATTGATAGGGAATGGTGTGGTTCAATGGCAATCTGTAGAGGTTCTTTTATATCAAAGGATAAACTTCCAATGTGTAACATTTTGCACACTTTGTATACAAAACAAAGAATACTTGGAACACTTCTTCTCATGATCCTTTAAAGAAACAATTTGAAGCATGTGTTTTTCCAGATCGAATCTCTCTTATGGCATACAGTAATAAATTGGCAACACATTGCAACCGCTTTTCAGAAGGATAAACCATTAGATTCAAGCTAAGTAAACTTACACTTGCGATCACAGTTTATTGGTTATGGCTGGAAAAATCTACTAGTTTTCAAGAACAATAAGTAAACGGCCCTTTTAAGTTTAATAAATATTTTAACGATCTACAAAAATTTTCATACAATCCAAGTAATAAAGGGTTCCTAGGTCGTTATGTGAACCCTGGTCTGACTAAGGAATAATAGAGGACCATTATACTTGTTTTTCCTTCCTAATCAAGGCATATGACGTCATGTTTGTGATAGCATGCTCTGGATGGTGCGCCATCCCTCGTGGTTATACATTCGGAATCGGTCCGGATAATCGAATACCAAACTAAGGAGTAATACCGAAAGGGGCCTATCTTAGTACAGAGAATAACTCTATTATTTACTCCAATGCATGCCCTGGAGAAAAATATATGGCCTTGTGTGGACCATTCGGGTTTTAATGTTCTACTTTATCTGTGGTGAAACCAGTCAAAAGCTGACTCAACGGCATTACAGACTTAAGTGTCACAAACTCATCGTGAACGCAATGTTGTACATGGAGATGTATAAAAATTTGGACAATACAATGGGCTTGGAGGGTAACGCCACAGCCTAATGCGTTAGACCTTGCACTGACCATAACATCATCTGGGGTATGGGAGAGTTCATGGAAGAAGGCTCTGGCGATCTTCTTTATGTATAGTCATTCATATGAGAAAAGTCCACGTGCCTATGACATAAGAAAGTAAACATGAAGATGGAATACGAAACTTTTCATACATAAAAAAACCGTGTAAAACATTCTTTCAAATATTAACAAACAATTACACTGCACATGAACAACCTAAACACCAGGTGTCTATGACATAACAAATTAAACACATTAAGGTGGAATATGAAAATTTTCATACACAAATAATCGTGTAAAAATTCTTTCAAATATCAACAAACAATTACACTGTCCACGAAGAGCCTAAACACCACGTGCCTATGACATAAGAAACTAAACATTAAGATGGAATTATATGAAATTTTTCATGCATAAATAATCATTTAAAACATTTTTTCAAATATCAACAAACAATTACACTGTCCACGAAAGCCAAAACTGGTTTCTTGTCTCTTATTAACTTGGGATAATAGATGTCAAGAAATCATAAGTGAACTTCGAAAATGAGGCTGCAGTTAGTCCTGAGTTAAAGCGATCAAATGTTAACTTAGCAACATTTACAGAAATATTGTTTTGGAATAATTACACTTAGGTTCCTAAAGTTATCATTAAATTAGGTCAAGGACATAAAATTTAAAATAGTAACAGAATGAGACCAATGACACGAAATTTGTTTCAACCATGTGTATCTGACCTTACTTGTTACAAAAGTCTAATCTTATACATTGTATACTATGTATATATGTGTAAGGATAGTATTGACAGTAAAAAGTACGTATATTACACACTATATGAAATTATGAGAAACCCTAATGTTTAAATTAGGACATGTAACCCTAGTTTCCAAACTAGGACTTTCAACCCTTTTCCAAAAGAGGACTTGAAACTCTTATTCTCTAATGTTTAAACTCTATTGGCATGTCCAGGTGGGGAGTGGTTATGACTGGTCATCAAAGGCCACCACTCCAGAAACACAACCCATTACCAGTATCCACCCTCCACTGTGTCAACACGTAGCACCACCATCCACCCGCCATTGCGTCAAACCCCTTGCACCAAAATCCACCCATGACTAGCAGTAACTGCCACCATCCACCACCGCATCAACCATAATCTGGACCAAAAACCACAACCCTTCAGCCTTACTCCTATTCAAAAACCACGATCTCAATACAAGCTTCCCATCATTGCCTACCTCCTCCTCCTTCTCCTTGTCTTCCACCACCAACATCATCCGCCATAGTCTTTGCCACAATAGACCCCACAACACTAGCGCACTTCACAGCCAACCAATCACAGGATGAGCCGTGAGCAATAAAACACGCCTTCGTTCAATTTAGCCACCCTGCATACGATGTCCATAGTAGCGAACGACCCGGCTCTGGCGAAAGCAACGAGGAGGTTGGGGTGGAGATTGGCAAAGTTAGCATGTAAAATTAACAAACAGTGCGCGGGGGAGCCGAGGTGGCAAAGCCTCATGCTTAAAACAGGCCATCATGGCCGACGTGGTAGAGGAAGATCTTGCCGCCACAGGCGAGGATGCAGAGATGTTGAAAAAGACGGAGCTTATTTGGTTTTGTATGTCAGTGGTTAGGCTTGACACTAGAGCGTGGTCCATTTGGTGGGGGAGATGGGGCAGTGGTTGTAAATGGGCATTTAAACAGTTCTATTTTAAGTCCAGAAAAATAAAGTAATTTTGTGAAAAATTTTATGATTCTATTAAATCAACCGACAATACTACAATTTGTTCAAATAAATAAACACGCATATAATTTTAACTAACCTGAAGGATTTATGTGTACTATACGAAGCCATCAAAGTTAGCACAAATGATGCCCCACAAGTATATATATATATATATATATATATATATATATATATATATATATATATATATGGGAGCTGATCCGTTGATAGCGCTAGCAAAATGGGATATTTTGCTAGCGCGATCTGACCGTCCATCCTGAAAGATGGACGGTCCAGATCGCGCCTTTTTCCAAAACTGATCCCCGTCCGCCATACTGTCTCGCGGACGGGATTTTTACCTTTTTGCCCTCCTCCCATGTCCGCGAGACTGTCTCGCGGACGCCTTTCTGTTCCTGACATGTGTCAGGAAAAAGGCGTCCGCGAGACAGTATGGCGGACGATCTCTAGGCTGACACATGTCAGGACCTGTCCTCTCGGTCGCCTATAAAGTCTCGGGCGTGAGCCCCGAGAACTGTCCCCTTGGTATCTGTATGGCGTCAACAGTGTCAGCTTTGTGGGAAATCTCCAATGTAGCGGACGGCGTCCCTTCGTCAACTCTCTCCTGCTATAAATATTTAATCAGATCGGGGTATATATATTATTGTAGCGGACGGCGTCCCTCTCTCTCTCTCTCGAACATCTAACCCAAGCCGCTACCCCATCTACGGCGACCCACATCTCCGGTCACCCACATCTCCGCCGACACCACCGTCCTCCCCTCAACGCCGATCTCGATGGCTTCTGGATCGGAGACCACCTACGCCTACGATTATATTGGCAACTTGCACCTGGTAGGCAAACACTTTTTCAAAGTCATGATGCCGGGATTTGAGCATGAACTTGTAGGCTATCCCTCTTTCTCTTTCTCTGTATTTTCGTGTGTTAAAAGTTTGATCTTTTGTTTTTCTTAACCAAAACTAACCTATTTTTTGTATTTTGTGTTTGGTAGGACATACCGGAAGCATTTACCAATCAATTTACAACAATTCATGATAGTGCAAGATTATATAGCCGCAAGGGGGCATGGCAGGTTGAAATCAAGCTGAAGCCCGGCCGATCCCAAAAAAAGGAATTCGCAGAGGGTTGGAACGTCTTCGTGCGCCAGCATGGCCTCGAACTCGGGGACTTTGTAGTGTTCGAACACCTTGGGTGGTGGGATTTTCAAGTTGTAATCTTTGATCGGAGCGCTTGTGAAAAGCTTTCGTACCCCATTTGTGAACCATAGTTTATTATAATAAAAAAATTTATGTTCTTGTTTATTATGTTTTCAAATTTTTTCTTGCTTAATTGTGCCTTTTTTTGTTGCCTTGATATATTGAGATCGTTGATTATGAATCGTACATTATTTTTTGGAAAAATTGAGATTGTTGATTCCGTCGCTAAAACAAGTCTTCGGGCGTCAGTTTATTAAAATAGCATTAACCTACTATGTCGCTAAAACAAGTCTTCGGGCCAATTTATTTCAATTTATTAAAACTGCATTACGGGCGCCAATTTATTCCAATTTATTACATTACGCTACATTGTATAGCTCTATATATATAGCGGATATAAGGCCCTCCGCTTAGGCCGGGGTTCGGGAAGGTCGGAACTAAATGTCTGGTCCGTGCCAACCATTTTCTGCGGTATGTATATCCGCGATACTATATAGCGGACAGTCTATCAGCGTTTGCGGGGCCATCCGCTACATAGTATAGCGGACGTAGATAAGACAACCAAAAGAAAAAACTAAGTGTTGGAGAGGTGGAACTAAGTGTAGAAAAAACTAAGTGTTGGAGAGGTGGAACTAAGTGTTGGAGATGTGGGTATTCTGCGGGCCGTCCGCTACATAGTATAGCGGACGTAGAGAAGACAACCAAAAAAATTCTGCTGGGCCGTCCGCTACATAGTATAGCGGACGTAGAGAAAACAACCAAAACAACCAAAAGTCTATCGTCCGCGATACTATATAGCGGACAAGGAACATACTAATGTCATCCGCGATACTATATAGCGGACGGCAAATATATATTGTCCAATGGACAGCAAATATATATATATACAAACCCAAAAGAAAGTCTTATAACTTCTACACTCTTCTTCGTTCTTCCTACTCACAAATATTAGCGGCGTTGGCAAGCAGATCTGCGCAATTTCTTCATAAGAGCAGCTTTAATACCCTAATAGATCACGTAAGTTCACAAAATCAATCCTTTACATGTTTCTAATCTATAGTTGTGATCAATATTGTGTTTTATGCGTGGTTTTGATTATGCATTGAGCATGTGCTAGCGATGATGAGGATTTATATATGTATGTATTTGTTCATGTGCTAGCGTTTGTAAAATTCAAAAGAAAGTCCTATAACTTCGACACTCTTCTCCGTTCTTCCTACTCACAAATATTCCCAGCGGCGTTGGCAAGCAGATCTGCGCAATTTCTTCATAAGAGCAGCTTTAATACCCTAATAGATCACGTAAGTTCACAAAATCAATCCTTTACATGTTTCTAATCTATAGTTGTGATCAATATTGCGTTTTATGCGTGGTTTTGATTATGCATTGAGCATGTGCTAGCGATGATGAGGATTTATATATGTATGTATTTGTTCATGTGCTAGCGTTTGTAAAATCCGATTCCATAGTTTCAGTTGCAAAAAATGGAATTTATCCCTGGACCAGAAGATCCATCCGTGTTATACGACCAAGCCAACCATATCAGTACGCTCATATGGGATGGTGGAGTAAGATACATTATTTATCAACTTTCTTATTATTACGAACGTTGTTTTACCGTTCATTTTGCTTAAATTGTATTTATTAATAATTCGTAGGAAAGAGAACTTCTCACCACCGTAGAAGTATCTCGCGAGTTCACGAGATGGAAATTGAACAAGTCCCAGAAAAGAATACTGCGTGGAATTGGGTTTGGGATTTTCACGCATGGGCAGATCTTTCAACAGCTTGACCGGGCCTTGATAGGTGCCCTTGTTGAGAGGTGGAGAAGTGAAACGAATACGTTTCACTTCCCGCTCGGAGAGATGACGATTACCCTAGAAGATGTAGGGTTCATCTTGGGGTTGCCGGTGACGGGGCGGCCGGTAATTGCTCCTCCGTCAGACGCAACGAATAAGAGAACAGCGCGAGACTTCTTCACTTCGATACCCCAGGATCAATTTAGCACTGGTGGTATAAAGTTGAAGTGGTTGGTAGATACCTACGGGGTTTTGCCGGAAAACTATACGGGCCGTGAGCTTGTGGTGTACACAAAGGCCTTCCTCTTGTGGGTGATGGGAGCAATTTTATTCCCAACGACGTCGAAGAACACGGTCAGCGTGAAATATTTACCGTTGTTGGGTAACCTGTCGGAGGTTGGGGATTATGCCTGGGGTGCAGCGGTTCTTTCGTATCTGTACCGAGCATTGCACAAGGCAACGAGGCCCAACTCCAAAGCCATATGTGCATGTCTCTCGCTATTGCAGGTATATCATATAAATCATGTCTTCGTTATTGTGTTTTATTTTTGTTGAATCGACGATATAAATATAATTTTTTGATGTTCTCAGGTGTGGTCTTACGAACACCTTGCTCCCGGTGCACCAACGCGTAGGGATGGAACCGATAAAGTCTGGCCTCGGTTGTGTGCTTGGGAGTACAGCCGGAGGGCTAGCCACTACAAGAGGAGAGTCGATCCCCATCACAACATTACGTACTATCGAGGGGAGTTCGACCGTCTATCTCCGGGCCAAATGCGTTGGGCACCGTACATACGTTTGGCGCGACGGGTGGGAGAGTCGTTCGTCTTCACGCTCTCCGGGTTGCAGCGCACACCCCTGATCCATTTCGAGGTCGCAGAGTGGCAGCTGCCCGACCGAGCAATGCGCCATTTTGAGTTGGAGCAGGGTTTGCCAGTCGATGCCCCGGATATGAGGGTTAACAGGAACCCACCGGATGTCGGAGTGTTTGGCACCGCCAATGCGTACGAATTGTGCGCGGCCGAAATAGAGCTTTGGACTTCTTGGCAGGACACACTGGCGGCCATCGTCTCGGAGCCAGACCCCGTTATCAGCATCGATCAGTACGATGAGTGGTACTACCGCATCACGCGGAGGAGAGTAGCCCCTGTAAACTTTGAACGTGGGGAGAGGTATGCGCCTAGGGGTCAGATCGATGAGCGTATGGCATACAATCTCGTAAGTTGCCCAACAAGTCTGACTTGAACCAAATTAGTTGAATATAAATGTCTGATTGAAGTTACTTAATTTTTTATCTCTTTGGATGTAGGTTAATGCCTCGCTTGCATTCTTCCAGAAGTTGAGTGAGCGGAGGGATCTGGTGAGCGCAATGGGCGAGGATCTTTGCCAACAGGCTGCGACATTGGCTTTAGGCTGCGGGAATTTTTTGCGCCAAGCATCGGGCCAGTCTTCGGGAGTCAGCCCGGGAATGGGTTATACGGGCGTCAGCCAGGGATACGGTGATCCCTCTGGACAGGCTTCAGGGGTGAGTCAGGGAGTTGGTGGTACCTCTGAAGCGGGGATGGGACAGGCTCAAGCGTCGTGGGGCGATTACAGCGGCCCCTCCTTCAATTTGTTCCCGGAACCCCTCTCTCAAGTCACGCAAGACTGTCCTTTCGGAAACTACGGTTTCTCCGAGGCACTGCCCATTGTCCCGTGGGCGGGACCAGTTGGCGGCCCCGGAGGGGAATATCAGCCGGCCGAAGAAGGAATTGGAGGCCAATATCCCCCGATCGACCCCCGAGGGCAATATCCGAAAGGGCATCCAGCCAGGCCCCTAAAGCCGCATAAATGCGATCTAATCCGAGCCCGTTATTTTAGCGGGGCCCCCCAAGACGGAGCGTCGTATGACATGGATCACCCCGAGGGCTTGGATTACAATGCCTCGTGGACAGAGATCGCCTCGCTGGCGCCGGGAGCTTGGTTAGACAGCGGTGTCATCTCGCACTACGTGCAAATTCTGAGGCGAAGGTGTCGGGAGCATCCAAACATCGGTCCGCGCGTGTTTATCTTGGATGCTTTTTTTCATCAGCTCCTAGTACAAGAGTGGCACGACTGGGGCAATGCAAGGAAGGGGAGAACCATGGCCCAGTGGAAACCGTCCCCTAACCTACAAGCATATCTTGCTAGGGATAGTCCAGTGAGCGCAAGTGTTGCCGACGTGTTTCTAATCCCCTTTTTAGGGAATGCCCACTGGTACTTGGTTTGCTACGAACCATTACAGAGCACGGTTTCAGTCGTCGACAGTCTCTACGATGATACCGACGTGATGCCTGTGATTGATATGTACCGAGGCATAGGCCAGTTGGATGCCATGGTAAGATCCTGTTTCCTTCTTGTTGTAACTTGCATATTATAAAACTGATTAATCTTATTTTGCTAGCTATGTTTAATGCTTATTATGTTTCTCGCAGAATCTTTTTGCTGCCCTGGTCAATGGTAGGCGTCGGGAGAAGGTATCGCGCAGGCCGGTCCTCATTTTCCGATTGAAGAGGAGTAGGCCCAAGCAACATAATTCCTCGGACTGCGGCGTCTTCCTCTGCATGTACATGGATTACATTTGCCGGTCTGAGAGCCTCAAGAAGACTGTCTGGAGCGAAGAATGCATACAAGACTTTAGGTATAGGATTGCTTGGCAAATTATGAATGGCCGGCCTAGAGCTATTAGGTTTATTGTAAATCCGTGTAAGGAACATCATTCCCGCGAGAGATGATGTTCCCCAATTCACATTGTAACGTTACAACACTTTTTTTAAAAAAATTTATTGAATGCGATTGATTTTATTGACCGATATGATTTAACGGTGGGAAACCAAGTGTTGGATATCTGTCTGTTGGATATCTGTCTATCTGCAGGGCAAGTGTTCAAAAAATAACCAAGTGTTCGATAATCAGTGTTTCTGCGGGGCCGTCCGCTACATAGTATAGCGGACGCAGAGAAGTGAACCAAAACAAAAAAAAAACTAAGTGTTGTAGGGGGGTATTCTGCGGGGCCGTCCGCTACATAGTATAGCGGACGTAGAGAAGTAAACCAAAACAAAAAAAAAAACTAAGTGTTGGAGGGGGTATTCTGCGGGGCCGTCCGCTACATAGTATAGCGGGGCCGTCCGCTAGAAAACAACCAAAAAACCAAACTAAGTGTTGGAGGGGGTATTCTGCGGGGCCGTCCGCTACATAGTATAGCGGACGTAGAGAAGTAAACCAAAACAAAAAAAAAACTAAGTGTTGTAGGGGGGGTATTCTGCGGGGCCGTCCGCTACATAGTATAGCGGACGTAGAGAAGTAAACCAAAACAAAAAAAAACTAAGTGTTGGAGGGGGGGTATTCTGCGGGGCCGTCCGCTACATAGTATAGCGGACGTAGAGAAAACAACCAAAAAAAAACTAAGTGTTGGAGAGGGTATTCTGCGGGGCCGTCCGCTACATAGTATAGCGGACGTAGAGAAGACAACCAAAACAAAAAAAAAACTAAGTGTTGGAGAGGTATTCTTTAATACCTTAGGTTTCTAATGTTGTGCTGCGCAGTGTAGCGGACAGTGTAAGAAATCACATATAAAAAAATGATTGTAAAGGTTATTACAAACGAGTCATTACTAAAATATTATTACAAAATGTCCGACACTTTTGATGGCTCATAAAAGATTATTACAAAATATTCAGTACACTAAAGTTCCACTGCAGCTTGTTCGTCCTCATCCTCGGCATCATCTTCTTCCCCGTCTTGCAAAGGCACTGGACTTATCCCCAGTGCCTTGTAATGGTTCCGCTTGTCGTGGTCTGTCATTTTGTTGCACAATGCACACCTTCTTAGCTTTTTTGGTTGAGTTGCCGTCTCAATAGAGCTTTTCATCCGCGTAGATCTCTTGCGGCCTTTCGTTTGCGATATAATTGGATCCGAAGGCCGGATATCATTGTCGTCTCCCTCCCCCGGCTCGTCATCTTCTGATCCCGTCGTAGGCTCGGTGTCAACCGCATTGCTGACTGAAGCTGCTTCCAATTGGTCGACGATGGGCTCTTGCTGCTGAGCTACCTCGAGGAGATGTTTATATCCGACCATTGTAGCAGCACCCTTTACGGACAAACGGGTGAACATCGTCACCAGATGATTATACCGCAACGTCTCTGATTCTTCAAAGTCAGTATACGGGTGCTCCGGAAAGGAAATGGTACCGTGCAACCTGTTTGCACCTTTCGTCCAACGTGGCAGGACGTATTTATCGGGGATTGTCCTGATATTCTTCTGTGTGAAAAACCGCAGAATGTGTCTACACAGGATGCCATGGAACTCAAACTTCTTACAAACACATGTCACCGAGTCCGTCAATGTGTCGTGGGTCACCGTATAAATTCTGCGCAGCTTCTCAGGGACGAGGTCATTCACGAGCGAATAAACCTTGTACTCACGCGACGACTTTTCTGCCACCTTATATATACTGTATCGGCCCGATTTTTGCAGCTCTACTTGGTATAGCAGGAAGATCTCCTTCGTATAGACTTTGGCACCGTTCAGCTCCAGCGGGGTCTCAAGCAACCTTCTCCTTTGCTTGTACGTGGTTGCAAAGTCTGCAGCCCTTTCTTTCACGAACAACGACGCAACCGCTTTTTGTGCTGATGTGACGAAACTCTTCAAATTGGTAGCTGTACCCACATAACTATCGAACGTGGCATTCATAGATTCACTCCTGCCCGTCGTTTTCATGCCCGCAGAAAAATGACTTCTCGTGTAAACGCCAATCCATTGCTCTTTGAGCCCGTACAAGTGCTGGAGCCACTCGTTGTCTTGCAATGAGTAATCCCGAACAAGCTTTTCCCACCTCTCCTCGAATTCCTCAATCGTTAATGACTTGAGGACGCATTTGTCAAAATCCTGTTTAAAGTCTGGATACTTTGCGTACATGTGATGCAGACGTTCCGGGTATTTGTTGCTTATGTGCCAAGTGCACAAGTTGTGTCGAGTATCTGGGAAGACGGTAGCAATAGCCTTCTTCATTGCCAAATCTTGATCGGTGATGATAACAGTCGGTGCTTTGAAGTTCATTGCTTCCAGCCACACCCTAAACAACCATTCAAAAGAACTCTCGCTCTCGTCCCTTAACAAGGCGAACCCGAACAGGATGGAGTGATAATGATGATTGACGCCCGTGAAAGGAGCGAACGGCATCGAGTACTTGTTGGTACGGTATGTGGTGTCGAAAGTCACGACATCCCCAAAATGCTTATAAGCTAGCCTCGAACGACCGTCGACCCAAAAAATTGTGCTAACTCGATGCTCGTCGTCAAGTTTATAGTCGAAGGTAAACTGCGGGTCCTCCATCTGCATCCGTTTCAATAGGCTCATTGTCGCTTGCGCATCATTGAGGTCATACGTGGTAATAAGCCAATGATCTTGTTTGGCTTTATAGCTTACGAACATCTTGACCTGGCAATTCGTGCGCGCAAAGCAATCCCGTCTTCTCCGCGCATACCCTATTTCGTCATCATCACTGTCATCGTTGCCTACGCGTGTCTCATTTTGCACTGGGTTTCTGCCCCTATGACACTCGTATAAGCGAGAGCATATCCTTTTCGATACGCTGCTTGTTCTTGTAGTTTTTATTCTAATGCCAAAACCAACCCTCAATGAATAAGCTCGAAAACATTCTCCAGCTTCTTCCAACGTTTGAAAGGTTCGTCCTAGATACGGATCACTAGCATCTACGGGGGTGCTGGAGCTCGACACGAAATCAGACATTGTGAAAAAGACCTATGTAGAAATAGAATACGCTTATTATCTCAAAATTATCTTGACGATTAGACCGATTTAGGATACCATATACATAATCTCAAAAGTGTCTCCTATTTTGCTAATTATATATTTACTGAACATAACAAATTAAAATTACTAAGATAAACGGTAGCAAGATCACAAACTTACCTTGCTTGAGTGATGCTTGAACCAAGTGTGTTACTCGAAGAAGCTTGAAGGGGGCTGAAAATGGAAGCAAGTGAATCTGAAAGCCCGCAAAAATTTTGCTGAAAGAGCCGAGAATTAGGGAGACTTTCTAGGCGACCGACGGGACAGTTCTCGGGGCTCTGACAGGAGACTTTATAGGCGACCGAGAGGACAGGTCCTGACATGTGTCAGCCTAGAGATCGTCCGCCATACTGTCTCGCGGACGCCTTTTTCCTGACACATGTCAGGAACAGAAAGGCGTCCGCGAGACAGTCTCGCGGACATGGGAGGAGGGCAAAAAGGTAAAAATCCCGTCCGCGAGACAGTATGGCGGACGGGGATCAGTTTTGGAAAAAGGCGCGATCTGGACCGTCCATCTTTCAGGATGGACGGTCAGATCGCGCTAGCAAAATACCCCATTTTGCTAGCGCTATCAACGGATCAGCTCCCTATATATATATATATATATAGGGCGCCGATCCACACCCACCGGTGGAGAAATAACAATTTCTCCACCGAACCGCAGGTAAGAGCAGCGGTTGGGAAAAAAAGTGTGCCACGTGGCGCAAAAAGGGACGAAAAGGGACCAAAAAGGACGAAAATACTATGAGAAATTCATGAAAATATCACGAGAAAATGAAAAACTCGTGAGAAAATGGGCATTAATGCCCAACCGCAACTCCCACATGCGGTTGGCATTAATGCCCAACCGCAACTCCTACATGCGGTTGGCATTATTGCCTTCCGTGACCCCCCCCCATTGCCCCCACCCTATGTCCTTTTCCCCCACCCGTGAACCCCCCTTCCCCCACCCGTGAACCCCCCCTTCCCCCACGTGTCATTACCACCCTACCCCCCACCCCCACGTGTCATTCCCCCCTCCCCCTCCCTGCTGTTCACTCACGGTTCTTCTCTTCCTCTCTCACTTTTCTCTCTATAAAATCCCTCCTCCCCGAATCATTTCTTCCACTCTCCTCATTCTCCCTATCTCACCTACATACAAACAAAAAAAATTTACGCTAGAAGATCGGTGGATAACCGCTAGAAGATCGGTGGATTTTTCTTGAAATATATCAAGTTAAAACAAGTAAGTATTTTTCAATTTGTTCTTACCAATTGATTGTTTAAATTGTGTTACGCTTAAATTGTTCTTACAATAGTCTAAAATTCGTGTTTAGGGCGTCAAAATTACGTTTTGACAAATCGGGGTATTACATTCGAAAAATTCCAAAATAGCGATTTTTTAGGGCGTCAAAAATAGAATTTTTCACGAATTTATAAAAAATAGCTAGAGCTAGATTTTGCCAAAGTGCAAAACAGAGACCCTAGTTATTTTCAAAAGATCTGTATCAGGTAAAAATTTCAGATTTTTCCAAAGACTGGAAAGGGGTTAACTGATACGCGCAACCTTGTAACTTTGCAGTGTAATTTAAAATATCAAGCCAGCGCGATTTCGCGCGAAACTTTTATGAGAACCCTAGGGTGTTGGGAAGTTCCATTCCCCAGGAATTCGGGCCATTCCGAAGCCGTTAGCTAATTTTTTGGCCGAACGGGCTTTTAAGCGCTCGATCCGGACACCGGTTCGGGATTTTTAGGCGAAAAATCCGTAAAATACTTTTTAGATCAAGAATGAACTCAGGAAGCTTAAAATAGCATTTTAAAGCACTTTTGATATTTTCTGAAGCCAGGGGGCATTTTGGTAATTTGCCACCCCGAGAGGGGTATTTTGGTAATTTTCCCGAAAAAGTTTTCCAACGGACTTTTAAGTCCAGAAATGTAAGTAAAACGCCTGAAATGTTGTTTTGCAGCTGATTGCGGGGCGTAATTGTCGCTAAAGGTGAAAACTTAATTAGACAGTTTTTTCACGAATTTATAAAAAATAGCTAGAGCTAGATTTTGCCAAAGTGCGAAATTCAAAAGATCTGTATCAGGTAAAAATTTCAGATTTTTCCAAAGACTGGAAAGGGGTTAACTGATACGCGCAACCTTGTAACTTTGCAGTGTAATTTAAAATATCAAGCCAGCGCGATTTCGCGCGAAACTTTTATGAGAACCCTAGGGTGTTGGGAAGTTCCATTCCCAAGGAATTCGGGCCATTCCGAAGCCGTTAGCTAATTTTTTGGCCGAACGGGCTTTTAAGCGCTCGATCCGGACACCGGTTCGGGATTTTTAGGCGAAAAATCCGTAAAATACTTTTTAGATCAAGAATGAACTCAGGAAGCTTAAAATAGCTTTTTAAAGCACTTTTGATATTTTCTGATGCCAGGGGGCATTTTGGTAATTTGCCACCCTGCGAGGGGTGTTTTGGTAATTTTACGGTGTCAAGTTTTTCAGTCCAGAAATGTAAGTAAAACACCTGAAAGGTTGTTTTGAAGCTGGTTTGATGGGCGTTAGGGTGACAATGAACTCCCGGGGGCATTTCGGTAATTGCCGCTCATCGGGGGCTATTTTGCTAACTGAACCAGCTTGAAAAATTTTCCGAATGATTTTTAGTTATAGGATAGGGGTGTAAGACACCCGGAAAGTTATTTTGTTCCAGTTGTTCTGAGATGTTTGTTGGGGCGATGGCTGCCAGGGGGTGTTTTGCATACTTAGCGGGGCAATTTTTGTTAACGCATCCCCTTTAAAATCTTCGGAAGAAATATTTGGTATATAATTGATGTAATACATTTAAAAAGTAGTAAGCAAAGCGGTTTTGAGACTGCCGGTGGTGTAGCCACCATATGGGGCATTGGGGTGATAATGAACCCCCGGGAGAATTTCGATAATTTGCCGCTCATTGGGGGCTATTTTGCTAATTTTACATTACACAAATTTGTGCTTAAAATAACTTTTAGTTCATGAAAGGGTGTGAGACATCTGAAAAGTTATTTTAAAGAGTGAATTCAGGAAGCTTAAAATCCCGTTTCAAAGCACTTTTCAGATTTTATGATGCCAGGGGGCATTTTGGTAATTCGCATCCCCGATAGGGGTATTTTTGTAATTTTGCAGCGTTAAGTTTTTGAAAGGACTTCTTAGTAGAGAAATGTAAGCAAAGCACCTGAAAGGTTGTTTTGAAGCTGATTTGGGGCGTTAGGGTGATAATGAACCCCCGGGGGCATTTCGATAATTTGCCTTCGTATTCGTGGGCTATTTTGCTAATTTTACATTATACAAAATTTCCAACAATTACATTTAAATAAATTTTATTCTTCTTTTATTTAATTCTATGACTTGTTGAGAATGATATAATTTTTATTTTTTAGATTTCAGTATAAATATGGATGCAACTGGAGAAAATAATTTTTGTGAAGGTTTTGATCCACCTTACGTTGGTCAAGTTTTTCAAGCACTGGACGAAGTTGAAGCATACTATAGAGCATATTCGAAAACGATAGGTTTCGGTATTAGAACTAAGACGACTAGAAAACGGGCGAATACATATCAAATTTGTGCAAGACTATTTGAGTGTCATAGAGGAGCACCGCATGTACCTCCGGTCGTTCGGATCAGTGACGAAGGGACAACAAGACAAAGAAAACGGGACACATTTCCGGGTACCGGCTGCAAGGCCCATGTGTATGCAGTACACCGAAAAAATGAAAACCATTGGGTTGTCACAGGAGTGGAGTTGAGCCATAATCATCAGTTGATGACCCCTAGTAAGATTGGTCAAATTCATCAACACCGAGAAATAAGCGCGGCACACAGACAACTAATTTTTACAATGGCCGAGGCTAAAATTCCACCTTCTAAGATGATGGGGGTTTTCTCAAGCCAGGCTGGGGGGATTGACAAGTTGAGTTTCAACGAAGTAGACCTTCGAAATGAACTTCGTGCTCAGAGGAGAGAGTCTTTCGGTAAGAGTGATTCTCAAACTACACTTGATCTCTTCAGGCCTTCAGAGTGAGAATTCTGGATTTTTTTACAGTCTCCAACTGGATGATGAGAACCGCATTAGTACTATATTTTGGGCGGACCCCCGTTCTAGAGCTGCTTACCAAAATTTTGGGGATGTTGTGACGTTTGACACCACATACCGCACCAATAAGTACTCTATGCCTTTTGCTCCGTTCACCGGGGTGAACCACCACTATCAGTCAATCTCGTTTGGCTTTGCCCTGCTTAGGGATGAGACGGAGGAGTCATTTACGTGGTTATTTGAAACGTGGCTTCAAGCAATGTATCATATTCCTCCAAAGACCATCATCACCGACCAAGATCTGGCAATGAAAAATGCAATCGCTAAGGTCCTTCCAGATACTCACCATGGCCTGTGCACATGGCACATAAGCAACAAATATCCCGAACGGCTTCACAATGTATATGCAAACCATCCGTCATTCAAGACTGACTTTAATACATGTGTGAAGAAATCGTTGACGGTAGACGTGTTCGAGGAGAGGTGGGCCACGTTAATGGATGACTACTATTTGCACAATCATGAATGGTTACAATCGTTGTATGAGATCAAGACACAGTGGGTCGGTGCCTACACCAAGAAGTTTTTTGCAGCCGGAATGACTACGACCTCGAGAAGCGAAGCTATGAATTCATTCTTTGATGGGTACGTAGGCCAGTCTTCAAGTATAGCGGAGTTCGTACTAGAGATGCAGAAAGCCGTTGACAGGCAATTGTACCGTGAGAGAGAAGCCGACGCGGCTACAGTTTGCAAAGAAAGAGCTATACTACTTTATTCACCTTTAGAGGCTCATGCGGCTCAAGTCTAT
>JAVXUP010003538.1:0-64001 GCA_033070095.1 Escallonia herrerae | reverse complement strand
TATATATATATATAGGGGACCGATCCACACCCACCGGTGGAGAAATAACAATTTCTCCACCGAACCGCAGGTAAGAGCAGCGGTTGGCCACGTGGCGCAAAAAGGCGAAAAAGGTGTACGGCCACTGCATTAATGGCAAAAAAGGCACGAGAAATGGTGAGAAAATGGCGAGAGAGAGAAAAAGGACACCAACCGCATGCACAACCAGCGGTTGGCATTAATATGCCTGCCACGTGCCGTCCCCCACCCCTGCCACGTGGCCCAACCCCATGGCCCCTGCCACGTGGCGTCCCCTCCCCCTGCCACGTGGCCCACCAGCATGGCCAACCGGCGGTATTGGCGATGGCCCTGCCACGTGGCATCCCCTCCCCCTGCCACGTGGCCCAACCGCCGGTACCACCCGCGGTTGGTCCCCTCCCCTGCCACGTGGCGTCCCCTCCCCCTGCCACGTGGCCCAACCGCTGGTACCACCCGCGGTTGGTCCCCTCCCTCTGCCACGTGGCGTCCCCTCCCCCTGCCACGTGGCCCAACCGCTCCTACCACCCGCGGTTGGTCCCCTCCCTCTGCCACGTGGCGTCCCCTCCCCCTCATCCGCAGGGCCCAACCGCTCCTACAACCCGCGGTTGGTCCCTCCCCCTCCCCTGCCACGTGGCGCCCCCCGCGTGATGCCCCACCTGGTGTCCTTCCCCACGATGCCACGTGTCGTCCTTCCCTCCCCCATGATGCCCCAACGTGGTGTCCTTCTGCCGAATTTTTTTTTTTGCAGCAGCCTTTGACCGCATAAACACCCACCCTTCCTCACTTTTTTCTGTCTTTTTTCTTCTCTCTTCCTCGCTTCTCTCTTTATAATCCCCTCCCCCGAACCCTTCTTCTGCACTCTGTCATCTTTTACCAACTTCCTTCGTACTTCATATCTCACCTACATAATCTCCACAACAATACAAATCAAAAAATTTTACGCTAGAAGATCGGTGGATAACCGCTAGAAGATCGGTAGTTTTTTCTTTAAATACATCAAGTCACAACAAGTAAGTATTTTGAATTTCCTTATAATTCAATGTTAGGTTTATACAAATCAGCGTATTACATTTATAGATTCCAAAACAGCGATTTTTTAGGGCGCCAAATATAGACAGTTTTTCACGAATTTATAAAAAATAGCTAGAGCTAGATTTTGCCAAAATACAAAAAAGAGACCCTAGTTATTCTTAAAGGATCTGTCTCAGGTAAAAATTTCAGATTTTTCCAAAGACTGGAAAGGGGTTAACTGATACGGGGAACCTTGTAACTCTGCAGTGTATTTTAAAATATCAAGCTAGCGCGATTTCGCGCGAAACTTTTATGAGAATCCTAGGATGTTGGGAAGTTCCATTCCCCAGGAATTCGGGCCATTCCGAAGCCGTTACCTATTTTTTTGGCCGAACGGCCCTTTAAGCGCTTGATCCGGACACCGGTTCGCGATTTTTGGGCGAAACCTCCGTAAAATACTTTTTATGTCAAGAATGAATTCAGGAAGCCTCAAGTAGCATTTCGAAGCACTTTTGATATTTTTTTATGCCAGGGGGCATTTCGGTAATTCGCCGCCCCGAGAGGGGTATTTCGGTAATTTTACAGTGCTAAGTTTTTTGACGGACTTTTTAGTCCAGAAATATAATTACAAAACCTGAAATGTTGTTTTGAAGCTGACGTGGCGCGCGTAGGGGTGTTTTGGTAATTTTCCCGCGCCAAGGGGTGTTTTGGTAATTTTCCCGTGCCAAGTTTTTCAAACGACTTTTTAGTCCAGAAATGTAAGTAAACCACCTGAAATGTTGTTTTGAAGCTGGTTCGGGGGCGTTGGGGTGATAGTGAACGCTCAGGGGCATTTCGGTAATTTGCCGCTGATCGGGGGCTATTTTGCTAGGAAGGATCCAGCTTAAAATTCATACCTTAAAATAACTTTTAGTTCAGGAAAGGGTGTGAGACACCCGAAAACTTATTTTGTTCCAGATGTTCTGAACCTTGTGACGCACCGGCGATGACTGCCAGGGGATATTTTGCATAAGTAGCGGGTGTTTTGGTAACTTGCCCCCTTTAAAATTTTTCCTGATATATTTGGTATATAATTGACGTAATACATTTAAAAACTTGACTTTAAAGCGGTTTTGAGGTGTTGGAGGTGTAGGGGCCATCGGGCTATATATTGCTATATAACCACGTTGGCGCTAAATTCAGTGGGAACTAGCGTAATTAAGCGTTCGGAGTGGTGGGAATTGAGGATTTGTTTTAATACATTGAAATAATGACTATTGCTAATGTGTTGGTAAGCTAGGTTAAAGATCCAGTTATAGTTTTGGAATGTAAATATTATGGATATTATGGACGCTAAGTTGGTTTATAATTATATTTTGTTCTTAAAGGTATGAATTTCAGCTCTGGACCTCATGATACATCAATCCTATACGATGACGATGACCACGTCGCGAGGCACGTATTTGACGGTGTCGATAGGGGTGTTTTGGAAACAATTCAAAGCACAAGGCACCTTGAAGAGTGGGTACTAAACGAGGAACAAATACAGCTATTACACCGTCAAAATTTAACCCTGTTCACCGATCCCGGGAAATGGTCTCGACACGACGATTGCCTTATATCCGCTCTAGTTGAACGATGGAGGAGCGAGACGAACTCATTTCACTTCCGGTTTGGTGAAATGACTGTTACGTTAGAGGACGTCGGATTTATACTTGGAATCCCATGTCACGGCAGACCCGTTACTTTGAACGTGCCGTCTGCATCCATAGCGAATATGGCTATGCAGTATTTTCCGGGAATTCCAAGGGCAGCGCTTACAACAAACGGCGTCAAGCTTAAATGGCTGAGAGAGCAGTACGGCGTGCTACCGGATGAATACACTCCTCAAGATTTCGTGACGTATACGAAGGCATTCCTTCTGTATATTATTGGAGCTATATTACTTCCGACGCATTCGAAAAACACGGTGCATCCGAAGTATATGGTGTTCTTGGAGGATCTTGAGGAGGTATACTCCTATTCGTGGGGTTCAGCTGTCCTTGCGCACCTATATCGAGCACTGCATAAGGCTACGAGAAACGGTGCCAAGTCCATTGCCGCCTGCCTGACTCTATTACAGGTATGAGCATTTATTTTCTTGGTAGGATCCTTAGTCAATATATTCGGGATTAATTACTAATTCCATATAATGTTTGCATTCACAGGTTTGGTCTTACGAGAGGCTACCCATGGGTCGTCCACAACCGTTGGTAGATTCCGATGAGACGTGGCCTAGGGTGTGGGCCTGGGGGCCTACGACCAACCGGAGGAGGAGACGGGTAGACCCTCACCACCATCTAAAGTTCTATCGGGGGGAACTAGAGATACTAGATGCATCCCAGGTGACGTGGCAGCCATATGGCAAGGTGATGCATCTGTTGGATGAGTGGTGTTGGCAACTTCCGGTGTCGTACGTGCTGGCAGGTTTGGTTCGGGTGCCGCTCATTCACTTCGAAGAATGTGAGTTTCAGATGCCCGATCGAGCTATGAAGCAAGCTGGCTGTCCACAAGGGATACCAAAACCCGCTGTAGACATGCGGCCATACAGGGGTGGTCGAGGGCCGAACTTCGAGGTGGCTGATGCCTTGATTTTGTTGGGTGACGAGGTGCACCAGTGGAATACCTGGCAGGAAACGTATGATAGCCTTGTATCGCTGAAGCACGACGGCATTAGTACTGAGGAATACTTACAGTGGTTTCTCAGGGTGACGCGCACGAGGGTGAATCGCCCTTCCCAGGTGAAGAAGACATCGTACGCGCCACGTGAGGTCTATGACCAGTTCTGGGCATTGGCCATTGTAAGTCATGCTAGTGTTGTTTGATAATTTATTTGCGCACCTTATCGACCATTTGTCAAATATGATTAGCCATATTTTCTATGCATGTTTTTTAGGTTGACCAGGGCATTGAGGTGTTCAAGCAGCTGGAGTCGTTTGACTGGTTTGTCGCGCAGGCTCCTGACAATCTCAAGAGGTCCATTGAGAAGTACAAGACTGAAGTTCAAAACTTTAGTCTTGCGTACCGGGGTTACGAAGGGGAGCCGTCTAGTCGCCCTCGTCCTGAAGCGTACGACTATCAGCCCCAGAGTCAGGTGTGGGAGTCGTCTGGTCGCCCTCTTCCTGACGCGTACAACTATCAGCCCCAGAGTCAGGTGTGGGAGCCGTCTGGTCGCCCTCCTCCTGACGCGTACGACTATCAGCCCCAGAGTCAGGTATGGGAGCCGTATAGTCGCTTGCCTCCTGACGCATACGACTCTCAGTGCCAGAGTCAGGTTCCCCAAGTAGGAATCCAGGCCTCGCGCCCAAGCTTTCGGTCGGACAAAGGACAAGCGACGAAGCCATTGAGGTCGGACAAGATGGCTTGGATCGACCGGCACTACTTCGGGCATGAGCCTGTCAATTCAGCAGACTTTCCCCTTGCGACATTCCTAGGTCATGAGGATATCAGAACGTTGGCGCCGGAGACAGATCTTTCAAATTTTGTCATGAACGCTTACATAGAACTGCTCCGGATTAGAGAGCAACGTTTTAACCGTTCTGAATATTTGAAGCTTAACATGTATCCCACTCATTTTGTGGAATTAACGGTGAGAGAATTCACAGAATGGAGGCGAGGGGGCGGCAGGAGTAAGTGGAAACCAGGTCGAAACGTGTTAGGCATGATGAACGCAGACTATCAATGTCCCGCTGCTGATGCGAACCTTATCATGATACCCTGTCATCATGCAAACCACTGGTTCCTATTAGTTCTCCATCCAGCGTTCAGAACGGTTCACATATACGATAGCCTAAGGGAGGACGAGCCTGGACAGCTGCTGGCACAGATGTACAACGAGTACATCACTTTAGTGGTTAGTATTTATTTTTTGACCTTGGCTCATAGTATATTGTTCTTGTCTCATAGGCTTGATTCTCGTTTTTATTGTTGGATGCAGACTACTGTCCTCTCGCTAGCATGCGGACGGCCACAGGGTGACCCTTGGACGGTCGTGATGATAAAGGACCGACCAAAGCAATATAACGGTCACGATTGCGGGATTTACGTCCTCAAGTACATGGACTACATTGCTCGCTCGGAAGTGCTCAAACACTCCTCGTGGACTAGGAAGGATGCCTTGACGTTTAGGTATAGGATAGCCTGGGAGCTGAAAAAGAATGAAGCTAGACGCCTTCATTACCATTATCCTGACGTGCGTGGCTAGCTGCTGTGATGTTACAAAAAACTGTACCAAAAAGAAATGTACATAATTTTTCGCATGCTATGAATTTGGCGCTAAAATGTGCGCGAATATACCTTTCATATGACGGCATTCAAAAAAAAGTGACAAAAAAAATTACAACTTTTTTCGGAAGCTATCAAATGGGGCCTAAAGTGTGCCCGAATAGGCCCTTCCTAGGAAAACTCAAAAATTAATGTGTCTCGTTTTTCGCCGAAAGTCTTACAAATGGGCTAACTAGCGTGCCTGAAGTGCAATGAGCGAAAAAAAAGTGACAAAAAAAATTACAACTTTTTTCGGAAGCTATCAAATGGGGCCTAAAGTGTGCCCGAATAGGCCCTTCCTAGGAAAACTCAAAAATTAATGTGTCTCGTTTTTCGCCGAAAGTCTTACAAATGGGCTAACTAGCGTGCCTGAAGTGCAATGAGCGGAAAAAAAGTGACAAAAAAATTACAACTTTTTTCGGAAGCTATCAAATGGGGCCTAAAGTGTGCCCGAATAGGCCCTTCCTAGGAAAACTCAAAAATTAATGTGTCTCGTTTTTCGCCGAAAGTCTTACAAATGGGCTAACTAGCGTGCCTGAAGTGCAATGAGCGAAAAAAAAGTGACAAAAAAATTACAACTTTTTTCGGAAGCTATCAAATGGGGCCTAAAGTGTGCCCGAATAGGCCCTTCCTAGGAAAACTCAAAAATTAATGTCTCGTTTTTCGCCGAAAGTCTTACAAATGGGCTAACTAGCGTGCCTGAAGTGCAATGAGCGGAAAAAAAGTGACAAAAAAATTACAACTTTTTTCGGAAGCTATCAAATGGGGCCTAAAGTGTGCCCGAATAGGCCCTTCCTAGGAAAACTCAAAAATTAATGTGTCTCGTTTTTCGCCGAAAGTCTTACAAATGGGCTAACTAGCGTGCCTGAAGTGCAATGAGCGGAAAAAAGTGACAAAAAAATTATAATTTTTTTCGGAAGCTATCAAATGGGGCCTAAAGTGTGCCCGAATAGGCCCTTCCTAGGAAAACTCAAAAATTAATGTGTCTCGTTTTTCGCCGAAAGTCTTACAAATGGGCTAACTAGCGTGCCTGAAGTGCAATGAGCGGAAAAAAAGTGACAAAAAAAATTACAACTTTTTTCGGAAGCTATCAAATGGGGCCTAAAGTGTGCCCGAAAACGGAGTTACCAAAACTATCAATAATTCACAAACCAAATCACAAATTAAAGATTGCACAAACCAAATCACAAATTTAAACATTATATAAGTTCTGAAACCAATAAAACAACCCTAGAGGGGGGTGAATAGGGTTTTAAGACTAATTTAAAAATTAACAAACAAAAAACCTTAATCTCAATAACTCAAATAAGCAAACAACCAATCTCAACACAATGTAAAACAATAAGTAAAGAGATTGAGTTAGAGATACTTGACAAGGAGATTTAAATGGTTCGGCTTGAACTACCCTCAAGCCTACATCCACCTCTTCAAGGAAGTCCCTTGCAAGAGCACTAGAATCCACTAGCAACAATCTTCTTCCGGGTCAAGATCAAAACCCTTACAACACTTGGTGATATCCCCACACCAAGCACAAGCCTTGAATCCACAAAGCTCACCCAAGACTTGACAAACCCAAGCCTTGATCACAATCCTTTTACAAAGATCAAATGTGTACAAAGAAACCCTCTTGAAAGGAAATGAGTACAAATGAAGCTCTAGTACAATAGAGAGATGAGAGAATTGATGACTTGAAGAATGCTCACTCTCAATCAAAGAATTGCTCACAAAGATGCTCTCTTTAATGATGTAAAATCATGAAGATGAAGAGAGAAAAGTTTAATCTATGAGCCTTGATGTTTCTCTAATGAATGGAGGCTTAGAATGTGGTTTCCATGGTGTATGATGAAGCCCCAAATCATTTATATAGAGAGCAAATGAAATATAGCCGTTAGAGGCAAAATATGGGCAAAACTGCCATTGCAGTCGACTGTATTCCCAATGCAGTCGACTGTAATCCCTCTAAAATAGCCGTTGGAGTTTTGTCCTCGAAAATAGCCGTTGGAACTGAATTTTGACCAATGCAGTCGACTGCATTGGAATGCAGTCGACTGGATTCAAATACAGTCGACTGTATTACCCTACTGCCTATCAGCTGCCTCACGGAACCCCCTTTCCTATTTTGGGCATAACTTTCTCTAGAAAAATCGGATTGAGGTGCCGTTTTTTGCGTTGGAAAGCTAATGAAAAGTTTTATCAAGATATGAAAAGATTGGCACCAAAATAGTTTTTGAGAAAATCTGAGTGAGCTCCAAAGTTCACTCATTTTCAAGAACCACACTTGTGTGAAAGGTTATGAACTCACATGCAATGCACAAGGTGTCCTAAGGTCTTTTTAGGTCATAGTCATCAATCCAAGCATCAAACCAAGACTAGTTACATAATAGTAAAGATCAATTATAATCGATAGTAACTTAGCCGATGCATTCTTTGTTGCTCTTCGACATTGGACTTGATGAAGCTTCTATAGCATGTCCACTATAACTTTAAGCTTCTTTGGCTTTAATCCATCTATCCAACTTCTCAAATGTGTCTTCATGAGTGTGCATGTATATGCCTACTAAGAATACACTCAAAGCACACATTAGAACATAATCAATGTGTAGTTATCATCAAAACAAGATGTAAGCCTAGGTTATCCAACCATAGGGCTAACAAGTTCAATTTATACAACTGAAACATTAACCCTAACACTCTTCCTCATCATCGTCCTCCTCGACCATACTGCCAGGTTCGATACCTAACACTTTATAATGGTTTCTCTTGTCATGATCAGTCATCTTATTACACAACGCACACTTTCGTAATTTTTTTTGACCCGTTGCTTCTTCAATCGGATTCTTCATGCGTATTGCTCGTTTTCGCCCTTTTGTTTGAGAAATAATTGGATCAAAAATATCGTCCTCCTCACCTTGTAGGTCAGTGCCGTCAATGACTGGCTGTTTGGCTCGATTGAATCTACCGCCTGGAGTTGCGTGGCTAGTCGGAGTGTCCACAGTTTCTGGTAATGCCATCCTAAACTGTGCATGCTTAGCCTTATCCCGTGCGGCTGCTTCAACTTGATACCTGTACCCATCAAATGTCGACGCTGCATCCATTGATAAACCGTGCATGATGTTACAAAGGTGATTATATCGCAGCGTCTCAGATTGCTCGAAATCAACTGAAACATTGGGCACGTAAGAAATGTGACCGTGGACTCTATTGACTTCCTTCGTCCACCGTTCCAAGATATACGGTGGAGGGATTTCACTAGCATTCTTGGCGCTCAAAACCCTCAACGCGTGTCGACAAAGTATACCTTTATGCTCAAACAGTTGACAGTTGCAATTAACCAACCCGGTGTCCTTACAAACTGCTACGGTAAAATGTCGTCTGGTCCTCGGAGCCGACGAAGAGCACGGATTGGCGAAGTTCGTCACATTTGTCAAAGCATAAACCTTGATATCTCTGGTGGAATACTCGTGCAACTTTGTCATGCCATATTGATTCGACTTTAGTAGTTCCTCTTTGATGATGCGGAAAATGGTTCGATGATACGTGGAGGTGCCACAAAGGATGCGGTCTGAGTCAGCTTCCAGATAGGCAACGCGGGAGACAGCAAGGACGGCGTAAGGGCCGAGGGCAAGGCTCCCCAGACAGGTCGTGAGGGCTGGCAGCGCTGCGCAGGCAGGGTGACGATGAACAGGACCGACAGTCGACAGTCCGTGCGACTGGGGTGCAGCGTCGAGGGTCCGTGACGTGAGCCAAGTGTGTTTCTCTCACTAGAATTCCAGAGAGAATGTCTTTTTAGAGAGAGAAAGTGAAAAGCTCAAAATGAGAAAAGATCAAGATCAAGATCCCTGAAAAAGCTCCAAAGTCCACTATTTATAGGCAAAAATGTGCATGTGTCATAAGTTGACATGTGTCACCCCCCCGGGAACGACACGTCGCCAGGGGGCCAAAGCACTGATCCTCCGTTGGACTGCCGGTCCCTAAGTTCGTGCTGCCCTGCCCTTGCGACATCTCTCTGCCTGTCTGAGGAGACTGATCATGCCGCGGTAGCATGGTCAGAGTAGCCCGTTGCCCCAGCCTCCAGTCCAAGCCCTTACTGAATCCCACGGTCCTGGCAGCGGTGGGGAAGACCCGACGCCCAGCTGCCAGGTGGACTAGGCAAGATGCCCTTCCGAAGACCTGCTCCCATCTCGGAGTGACCCGGGGGTCATAGTCCTTAGGGGTGCCGACGCGAGCCCCCAGTGCCAGAGCACGTAGGCCAGTCACGCAGGCACCCCGGCGGAGATAGTGTCCTGGCGGAGTAGCCTATCCCGTGAGCATATAATATGATTGCAGCGCATGGGGCGCGGTTGAGTGCGGGCGACGAGGGTCGCAGAGTGATCTCCGAGCGACAAGGGTCGTTGCGTGGATGGGGGGTGACTGTGAGCGACGGTCGTCATGGCGACAGAGCGGCCACAAGTGACGGTCGTCGTGACTACGAGCGACGGTCATCGCGACGACGGAGCACGGCCGAGAGCGACGGTCGTCGTGACTATGGTGGAGCGCGGCCGCGAGCGACGGTCGTCGTAACTACGAGCGACGGTCATCGCGACGACGGAGCACGGCCGGGAGCGACGGTCGTCGTGACTATGGCGCAGCGCGGCCGCGAGCGACGGTTGTTGTGATTACGGAGCACGGTCAAAGGTGACGGCGTCGGTATTCAAGGTAGGTGGCCGACCCCCAAGGGTGGCCGACCCCCAAGGGAGGCCGACCCCTTGGGGTGGCCGACCCCCAAGGGAGGCCGACCCCTTGGGGTGGCCGACCCCCGAGGGTGGCCGACCCCCGAGGGTGGCCGACCCCCAAGGGTGGAAGGCACGCCGAAGTCGCTTCACGAATGGTTCACGTGACTTGAGCATGCGTTGCTTTGACCGGCCCTCGAGTGTTGAAAAGTTGACCGCTGACTGGGTGATGTGTCGTGCAAAGTGGGTCCCTTAGCGGGTCCTGGGGTGCGACCAGAATAGGGTATGAACATAAGCCCCCTGCGTGTGGCGGGCGCGGAGGGGCAACCCGAGCGGGCGTCGCATGCATAAGCGATGTGGTTACAGCCCCTCTTGCTGCGGGGGCCAGGGTCGTTGGTGATGGAGCCGGCGATGACGCTAAGTCCGTGTAGCAGTTTGATTGAGCCGGCGACGGCATACGGCCCGTCCCGTAGTTTGATTGAGTCGGCGATGGCTTCAAGGTTGTGAGCCCATCCCGTATTTGATTGTGTCGGCGATGGCTTCAAGGTTGTGAGCCCATCCCGTATTTGATTGTGCCGGCGATGGCTTCAAGGTTGTGAGCCCATCCCGTATTTGATTGTGCCGGCGATGGCTTCAAGGTTGTGAGCCCATCCCGTATTTGATTGTGCCGGCGATGGCTTCAAGGTTGTGAGCCCATCCCGTAGTTGATTGTGCCGGCGATGGCTTCAAGGTTGTGAGCCCATCCCGTAGTTGATTGTGCCGGCGATGGCTTCAAGGTTGTGAGCCCATCCCGTAGTTGATTGTGCCGGCGATGGCGCTAGCCCGTGATGGCGCTCAGCCCATGCTGCAGTTTGATTGAGCCGGCGACGGCATACAGCCCGTCCCGTAGGGAGGGGTCCTCGTGCCGAAGCACTACGAGCGGAGCCTCCAGAATGCCGCACACTCTGGAGAGTGGGTCGAAGATCTTCCATGCCCATGGCGGGGGCGCATGGTGTGGTGAACGGGTGTCATGCCCGGAGGCTTGTAACATGGTCGTGGTGCATGGACATGGCGATGATTGTCGCGGGGACAATACTTGGTGCCGGAGCACATGTCATGAAAGTGGTGCGGCGACGAACGTCGCGAAGCAATACTTTATGCTGGGGCACATGTGATAAGAATGGCGCATGGGTGCGGCGACGAAAGTTGCGGAGCATATACTTGGTGCCGTGGGCACGTATGATGATAGTGGCGCACAGGCACGGCGACGAAGGTCGCGAAGCTAAAGTTGGTACCGGGGGCACGCATGATGAGAATGGCGCACGGGCGCGGCGACGAACGTCACGGAGCTATACTTGGTGCCGGAGGCACGTATCATGAAGATGGCGCACGGGCGCGGCGACGAACATCGCGGAGCTAAAGTTAGTGCCGGGGGCACACATGATGAAGATGGCACACGGGCGCGGCGACGAACGTCGCGGAGCTAAAGTTGGTGCCGGGGGCACGCATGATGACAATGGCGCACGGGCGCGGCGACGAACGTCGCAGAGCTATACTTGGTGCCGGGGGCACGTATCATGAAGATGGCGCACGGGCGCGGCGACGAACGTCGTGGAGCTAAAGTTAGTGCCGGGGGCACACATGATGAAGATGGCTCACGGGCGCGGCGACGAACGTCGCGGAGCTAAAGTTGGTGCCGGGGGCACGCATGATGACAATGGCGCACGGGCGCGGCGACGAACGTCGCGGAGCTAAAGTTTGTGCCGTGGGCACGCATGATGAGAATGGCGGATGGGCGCGGCGACGAACGTCGCGGAGCAATACCTGGTGCCTGGGGCACGCATCATAAGCATGGCACCAGGGCGCGGCGACGACTGTCGCGGAGCAATACCTGGTGCCTGGGGCACGCATGATAAGCATGGCGCCAGGGCGCAGCGACGACTGTCGCGGAGCAATACTTAGTGATGTCGTCATGGCAATGCATCAAGTGACCATTGGCATTGAGCGCGCGTTGTAGAGAGCGCGATGAGTTGGCACGGGCGACGTGGTTCGAGGAGACGGCACGCGGGGGACGAGAGTCGCGGAGTTGGAGGGCCTGCGACGAGAGTCGCAGAGCTGTCGCGCGGACGCGGGCGACGAAGGTCGCAGAGATGGCACGCGGGCGACAAGAGTCGCGAAGGAGCGCGGGTGACGGGAGCACGGAGCTGTAGCCAAGGGAGGCCGACCCCTTGGGGTGGCCGACCCCCGAGGGTGGCCGACCCCCGAGGGTGGCCGACCCCCAAGGGTGGAAGGCACGCCGAAGTCGCTTCACGAATGGTTCACGTGACTTGAGCATGCGTTGCTTTGACCGGCCCTCGAGTGTTGAAAAGTTGACCGCTGACTGGGTGATGTGTCGTGCAAAGTGGGTCCCTTAGCGGGTCCTGGGGTGGGACCAGAATAGGGTATGAACATAAGCCCCCTGCGTGTGGCGGGCGCGGAGGGGCAACCCGAGCGGGCGTCGCATGCATAAGCGATGTGGTTACAGCCCCTCTTGCTGCGGGGGCCAGGGTCGTTGGTGATGGAGCCGGCGATGACGCTAAGTCCGTGTAGCAGTTTGATTGAGCCGGCGACGGCATACGGCCCGTCCCGTAGTTTGATTGAGTCGGCGATGGCTTCAAGGTTGTGAGCCCATCCCGTATTTGATTGTGTCGGCGATGGCTTCAAGGTTGTGAGCCCATCCCGTATTTGATTGTGCCGGCGATGGCTTCAAGGTTGTGAGCCCATCCCGTATTTGATTGTGCCGACGAACGTCACGGAGCTATACTTGGTGCCGGGGGCACGTATCATGAAGATGGCGCACAGGCGCGGCGACGAACGTCGCGGAGCTAAAGTTAGTGCCGGGGGCACACATGATGAAGATGGCACACGGGCGCGGCGACGAACGTCGCGGAGCTAAAGTTGGTGCCGGGGGCACGCATGATGACAATGGCGCACGGGCGCGGCGACGAACGTCGCAGAGCTATACTTGGTGCCGGGGGCACGTATCATGAAGATGGCGCACGGGCGCGGCGACGAACGTCGCGGAGCTAAAGTTAGTGCCGGGGGCACACATGATGAAGATGGCACACGGGCGCGGCGACGAACGTCGCGGAGCTAAAGTTGGTGCCGGGGGCACGCATGATGACAATGGCGCACGGGCGCGGCGACGAACGTCGCGGAGCTAAAGTTTGTGCCGTGGGCACGCATGATGAGAATGGCGGATGGGCGCGGCGACGAACGTCGCGGAGCAATACCTGGTGCCTGGGGCACGCATCATAAGCATGGCACCAGGGCGCGGCGACGACTGTCGCGGAGCAATACCTGGTGCCTGGGGCACGCATGATAAGCATGGCGCCAGGGCGCGGCGACGACTGTCGCGGAGCAATACTTAGTGATGTCGTCATGGCAATGCATCAAGTGACCATTGGCATTGAGCGCGCGTTGTAGAGAGCGCGATGAGTTGGCACGGGCGACGTGGTTCGAGGAGACGGCACGCGGGCGACGAGAGTCGCGGAGTTGGAGGGCCTGCGACGAGAGTCGCAGAGCTGTCGCGCGGACGCGGGCGACGAAGGTCGCAGTGATGGCACGCGGGCGACAAGAGTCGCGAAGGAGCGCGGGTGACGGGAGCACGGAGCTGTAGCACGGACGCGAGCAACAAATGTGTGAGGGCGATGAGAGTTGTAGAGCCGGCGCGCGAACGCAAGTGACATAGGCGACAAGAGTTGCGAAAGGTGCGCACGGCGCTGGTGGCGGGGGTCCGCATGGAAGGTATGCACGGCGCTGGCGACGTGGGTCGCGGAGACGGCGCCCGGGTGACTAGCGATGAGGGTCGCGGAGATAGCCCCCAGGCGATGGGCAATGAGTGTTGCGGAAGGTGGGCATGGTGCTGGCGACGGGCGTCACGGAAGGCGCCCGGGTGACGAGCGATTAGGGTCGCAGAGATGGCGCCTGGGCGACGGGCAACTGGGATCGCGGAGATAGCCCCCGGACTACTGGCAACGAGGTTTACAGGAGGTGCGCACGGCGTTGGTGACGAGGGTCGTAGAGATGGCGCCCAGGCGACGAGGGACGCGTGTTGCGAAGACGGCGCCCTAGCGACGTGCAACTGGGTGTCACGGAGTCGGCGCCCAAGTGATGGGCAACGAGTGTTGCGAAGACGGCGCCCGGGGGATGGGCAGCGGGCCGAATGTGTGGCGCTGTGGCTGTGGAGGCTGAATGCGGTGTTGCCTTTTGAAAATGGTGGGTGCTTTTGTTAGCGTTGTGAAAATGGTGAAAATGTATTTTTCAAACCAAAAAAAGCAGTGAAACTAAAACAAAAAAGGGGAGGGGGGTCGCACAAAGTGGGTCCGCTAGTGGGCCCTTGATTGCAACCAGAATAAGTTGGGAACATAGCCCCCTGCGTGCGGCGTGCGCGGAGGGGCAACCCGAGCGGGCGCCGCACGCATAAACACATAGTAAGATGTTGATGTCGTTTGGCCGAAAAGTTATTGACATCGTCTTTGAGTGACGAAGGCGGGCGACGAGGGTCGCGGAGACAGTGCCTGGGCAACGGCCAACGGTCAAGGGCCGGTGCTGTCTGGTGCCTTGGGGTGAAGGTGGTTGAGGTGGAGCGATGGGCAAGGGCCGTAGGGTGTGGCCGAAGCAACGTGAGTGTGGCTATGGCCTCCGAAGGTTGGTGGGCATAAGCCAAGGGGGTGGTCGAAGGTGGTGGGGTCGGCCAAGGTTAGGGGGTCGGCGGGGTAGGGGGGTCGGCCAGGGTTGGGGGGTCGGCCAGCTGCTTGGTGGTGAAAATGGCCGGTGGGTTGAAGGAAAATGGCGAAGGGTCGGGGCTTCCGTGCCGTCGGCAGGCGTACGGGGTCGGGGGAGAGGGGGAGAGAGAGAGACCGAGGGGGGTCGGGGTAGTAGGGGGGTCGGCGAGATGGCAGGGAGGGTCGGCCAGGGGGCTCGGCCGGGGGGGGGGGTCGGCCTGCTGTGTGGTGATGAGTGGCCGAAGTTGGAGAGAAGGGGGAAGGAGCGGGACTGCCGCACCGTCGGCTGGCTTACGGGATCAGGGGAGAGGAAGAGAGATGAGGGGCCGAGGGGGGGCGGTCGGGGTAGCAGGGGGGTCGGCCAGGTGGGTTGCGGGGAGGGGCCGAAGCAGAGAAAAAAGACGAAGGGAAAGAGGGGTCGGCAGCGGCCATGGCGCCGTGGGGCTTGCTGGTTCGGGGAAGAGGGAGAGAGAGAGAGGCCCAGGGGGGGTCGGGGTAGCAGGGGGGTCGGCGGGGTAGTGGGGTCGGCCAGGTGGGTTGCGGGGAGGGGCCGCAGCAGAGAAAAAAAGACAAAGGGAAAGAGAGAGAGAGGCCGAGGGGGGGGGGTCGGCGTAGCAGGGGGTCGGCGGGGTGGGGGGCTGAAGCGGAAGAAAAAGCAGAAGAAGAAGAAGCCATCGTCGGCGGCGTGGGCTGCTGCGACGAGGTCGGCGGCGTGTGGGATCGTGAGGAGGGAGCTCGGCGAGAGAAGGAGATGCCGGGGAGGGGCCGCGGCGGTGGCCAGGCGCGGCAGGGAGGCCGAACTGCCGTCGGCGGCGCGAGGCAGGTGCGGCGCTAGGAGAAGAGAGAAAGAGAATGGAAATTAGGGTTGGGTCAGGTCGGGCGGGTTGACCCGTTGAAGCTGAATAAAAATGGAGGGAAAACGGGCCGAAGCAGGCGCGGGTCGGGTCCCTCGCGGTTCGGGTTCTGCCCACCTGGATGTTTTGATTGTTTTACTTTGAATTTGAAATTGATTTTCGATTCGATTTTTTCGATTTTTTTTTTTTTTTTTGGAGCCTATAAAAGGAGCAAGAGAGGGGATGCAAAATTTTGAGGAAGAATAATTTTGAGGGGAAAGGGAGAGAAAGAGGGAGGTTGGGGATTGATGAAAAGTTTCGTGGAAAATTTTCTAAGTGTTGGAGAGAGCACCGGAGGGTGAAAAATTTTTGTGAAAATTTTTCTAAGTATAGAATGAGGATGATGACCCGACCGCGAAAAAAATGGAGAAATGTTTCTAAGTGTTGAAGAGTGACAAGGGCGACGAGTGAAGTCGCGGGGGTGATGCCCCGACCGCGAAAAATGAAGAAATTTTTCTAAGTGTCGAAAGGAGGGGAGGGCACCGAGCGAAGTCGCGGGGGTGATGACCCGACCGCGAAAAATGAAGAAATTTTTCTAAGTGTCGAAAAGAGGGGAGGGTGCCGAGCGAAGTCGCGGGGATGATGACCCGACCGCGAAAAATGGAAAAATGTTTTTAAGTGTTGAAGAGTGACAAGGGCAACGGGTGAAGTCGCGGGGGTGATGCCCCGACCGCGAAAAATGAAGAAATTTTTCTAAGTGTCGAAAAGAGGGGAGGGCACCGAGCGAAGTCGCGGGGGTGATGACCCGACCGCGAAAAATGAAGAAATTTTTCTAAGTGTCGAAAAGAGGGGAGGGTGCCGAGCGAAGTCGCGGGGGTGATGACCCGACCGCGAAAAATGGAGAAATGTGTTTAAGTGTCGAAGAGTGACGAGGGTGCCGAGCGAAGTCGCGGGGGTGATGACCCGACCGCGAAAAATGAAGGAATTTTTCTAAGTGTCTAAAAGAGGGGAGGGTGCCGAGCGAAGTCGTGGGGGTGATGACCCAACCGCGAAAAATGAAGGAATTTTTCTAAGTGTCTAAAAGAGGGGAGGGTGCCGAGCGAAGTCGCGGGGGTGATGACCCGACCGCGAAAAATGAAGGAATTTTTCTAAGTGTCTAAAAGAGGGGAGGGTGCCGAGCGAAGTCGCGGGGGTGATGACCCGACCGCGAAAAATGAAGGAATTTTTCTAAGTGTCGAAGAGGGGGGAGGGTGCCGAGCGAAGTCGCGGGGGTGATGACCCGACCGCTAAAAATAAGAAATTTTTCTAAGTGTCGAAGAGGGGGGAGGGTGCCGAGCGAAGTCGCGGGGGTGATGACCCGACCGCGAAAAATGAAGAAATTTTTCTAAGTGTCGAAGACGGAGAGTGGAGCTCGGCGGTGGGTCAGCATCGACGACCGACTAAGTGACCGAGGCACGGGTGGGTTGGCAAGATGTGTTGCATGCATGCCCGCGAGGTCGCACTGCCCGAGGGGGATGTCGGCTGACGGAGTTGGGACTTAGTAGCATGGCTCGAGCCACCCCACGCACCACGTATCAAGTCACTGCAATGAGAGGCATGCAGAAGGGGTAGGGAGCTTGGCTTGCTTGGGGTAGGCAAGGGGTGAAGCCCCCAATGAAGTGAGACATAACACCAAGGGTGGTGCCAGTAGAACAATGTTAGCTTGAATATTCTCCATGTCTGGAAATGACGGCCTCTTGGATGGCTGGGTAGAGGATGTGACCGGTAGTTCTAGTAGCCATACGTTGCTGAGGCATGGTTGCGTGAGTGTGTCAGGCAAGGAATGAACTGCACTGTTGGTAGTCCTCATAGCCCTCCGCTGCACATGCATAGTGCCTGAGTCTGGAAGATATGCAGACTGCAACACGATGCTCACCTCCCCAGCGGAGTCGCCAAAATGATGATGCGGAAAATGGTTCGATGATACGTGGAGGTGCCACAAAGGATGCGGTCTGAGTCAGCTTCCAGGTAGGCAACGCGGGAGACAGCAAGGACGGCGTAAGGGCCGAGGGCAAGGCTCCCCAGACAGGTCGCGAGGGCTGGCAGCGCCGCGCAGGCAGGGGGACGACGAACAGGGGCGACAGTCGACGGTCCGTGCGACTGGGGTGCAGCGTCGAGGGTTCGTGACGTGAGCCAAGTGTGTTTCTCTCACTAGAATTCCAGAGAGAATGTCTTTTTAGAGAGAGAAAGTGAAAAGCTCAAAATGAGAAAAGATCAAGATCAAGATCCCTGAAAAAGCTCCAAAGTCCACTATTTATAGGCAAAAATGTGCATGTGTCATAAGTTGACATGTGTCACCCCCTGGGAACGACACGTCGCCAGGGGGCCAAAGCACTGATCCTCCGTTGGGACTGCCGGTCCCTAAGTTCGTGCTGCCCTGCCCTTGCGACGTCTCTCTGCCTGTCTGAGGAGACTGATCATGCCGCGGTAGCATGGTCAGAGTAGCCCGTTGCCCCAGCCTCCAGTCCAAGCCCTTACTGAATCCCACGGTCCTGGCAGCGGTGGGGAAGACCCGACGCCCAGCTGCCAGGTGGACTAGGCAAGATGCCCTTCCGAAGACCTGCTCCCATCTCGGAGTGACCCGGGGGTCATAGTCCTTAGGGGTGCCGACGCGAGCCCCCAGTGCCAGAGCACGTAGGCCAGTCACGCAGGCACCCCGGCGGAGATAGTGTCCTGGCGGAGTAGCCTATCCCGTGAGCATATAACATGATTGCAGCGCATGGGGCGCGGTTGAGTGCGGGCGACGAGGGTCGCAGAGTGATCTCCGAGCGACAAGGGTCGTTGCGTGGATGGCGCGTGACTGTGAGCGACGGTCGTCATGGCGACAGAGCGGCCACAAGTGACGGTCGTCGTGACTACGAGCGACGGTCATCGCGACGACGGAGCACGGCCGAGAGCGACGGTCGTCGTGACTATGGTGGAGCGCGGCTGCGAGCGACGGTCGTCGTAACTACGAGCGACGGTCATCGCGACGACGGAGCACGGCCGGGAGCGACGGTCGTCGTGACTATGGCGGAGCGCGGCCGCGAGCGACGGTTGTTGTGATTACGGAGCACGGTCAAAGGTGACGGCGTCGGTATTCAAGGTAGGTGGCCGACCCCCAAGGGTGGCCGACCCCCAAGGGAGGCCGACCCCTTGGGGTGGCCGACCCCTTGGGGTGGCCGACCCCCGAGGGTGGCCGACCCCAAGGGTGGAAGGCACGCCGAAGTCGCTTCACGAATGGTTCACGTGACTTGAGCATGCGTTGCTTTGACCGGCCCTCGAGCGTTGAAAAGTTGACCGCTGACTGGGTGATGTGTCGTGCAAAGTGGGTCCCTTAGCGGGTCCTGGGGTGCGACCAGAATAGGGTATGAACACTCTTGAAACTGTCGAAACATTTCCTTGGTATAGACTTGAGCCGCATGAGCCTCTAAAGGTGAATAAAGTAGTATAGCTCTTTCTTTGCAAACTGTAGCCGCGTCGGCTTCTCTCTCACGGTACAATTGCCTGTCAACGGCTTTCTGCATCTCTAGTACGAACTCCGCTATACTTGAAGACTGGCCTACGTACCCATCAAAGAATGAATTCATAGCTTCGCTTCTCGAGGTCGTAGTCATTCCGGCTGCAAAAAAATTCTTGGTGTAGGCACCGACCCACTGTGTCTTGATCTCATACAACGATTGTAACCATTCGTGATTGTGCAAATAGTAAGTATCCATTAACGTGGCCCACCTCTCCTCGAACACGTCTACCGTCAACGATTTCTTCACACATGTATTAAAGTCAGTCTTGAATGACGGATGGTTTGCATATACATGGTGAAGCCGTTCGGGATATTTGTTGCTTATGTGCCATGTGCACAGGCCATGGTGAGTATCTGGAAGGACCTTAGCGATTGCATTTTTCATTGCCAGATCTTGGTCGGTGATGATGGTCTTTGGAGGAATATGATACATTGCTTGAAGCCACGTTTCAAATAACCACGTAAATGACTCCTCCGTCTCATCCCTAAGCAGGGCAAAGCCAAACGAGATTGACTGATAGTGGTGGTTCACCCCGGTGAACGGAGCAAAAGGCATAGAGTACTTATTAGTGCGGTATGTGGTGTCAAACGTCACAACATCCCCAAAATTTTGGTAAGCAGCTCTAGAACGGGGGTCCGCCCAAAATATAGTACTAATGCGGTTCTCATCATCCAGTTGGAGACTGTAAAAAAATCCAGAATTCTCACTCTGAAGGGACCTGAAGAGATCAAGTGTAGTTTGAGAATCACTCTTACCGAAAGACTCTCTCCTCTGAGCACGAAGTTCATTTCGAAGGTCTACTTCGTTGAAACTCAACTTGTCAATCCCCCCAACCTGGCTTGAGAAAACCCCCATCATCTTAGAAGGTGGAATTTTAGCCTCGGCCATTGTAAAAATTAGTTGTCTGTGTGCCGCGCTTATTTCTCGGTGTTGATGAATTTGACCAATCTTACTGGGGGTCATCAACTGATGATTATGGCTCAACTCCACTCCTGTGACAACCCAATGGTTTTCATTTTTTCGGTGTACTGCATACACATGGGCCTTGCAGCCGGTACCCGGAAATGTGTCCCGTTTTCTTTGTCTTGTTGTCCCTTCGTCACTGATCCGAACGACCGGAGTTACATGCGGTGCTCCTCTATGACACTCAAATAGTCTTGCACAAATTTGATCTGTATTCGCCCGTTTTCTAGTCGTCTTAGTTCTAATACCGAAACCTATCGTTTTCGAATATGCTCTATAGTATGCTTCAACTTCGTCCAGTGCTTGAAAAACTTGACCAACGTAAGGTGGATCAGAACCTTCACAAAAATTATTTCCTCCAGTTGCATCCATATTTATACTGTAATCTAAAAAATAAAAATTATATCATTCTCAACAAGTCATAAATTTAAATAAAAGAAGAATAAAATTTATTTAAGCCACCGTCTTTCGGGAAATTTGGTATAATGTAAAATTAGCAAAATAGCCCCCGATGAGCGGCAAATTACCGAAATGCCTCTGGGGGTTCATTATCACCCTAACGTCCCAAATCAGCTTCAAAACAACCTTTCAGGTGCTTTGCTTACATTTCTGGACTAAGAAATCATTTGAAAAACTTAACGCTGCAAATTTACGAAAATACCCCTATCGGGGATGCGAATTACCAAAATGCCCCCTGACAAAAAAAATTTGAAAAGTGCTTTGAAATGGGATTTTAAGCTTCCTGAATTCACTCTTTAAAATAACTTTTCAGGTGTCTCACACCCTTTCCTGAACTAAAAGTTATTTTAAGCACAAATTTGTGTAATGTAAAATTAGCAAAATAGCCCCCGGGGGTTCATTGTCACCCTAACGCCCATCAAACCAGCTTCAAAACAACCTTTCAGGTGTTTTACTTACATTTCTGGACCGAAAAACTTTTTTTCGAGAAAATTACCAAAACACCCCTCGCGGGGGGGCAAATTACCAAAATGCCCCATGGCTTCAGAAAATATCAAAAGTGCTTTAAAAAGCTATTTTAAGCTTCCTGAGTTCATTCTTGATCTAAAACGTATTTTACGGATTTTTCGCCTAAAAATCCCGAACCGGTGTCCGGATCGAGCGCTTAAAAGCCCGTTCGGCCAAAAAATTAGCTAACGGCTTCGGAATGGCCCGAATTCCTGGAGAATGGAACTTCCCAACACCCTAGGGTTCTCATAAAAGTTTCGCACGAAATCGCGCTGTCTTGATATTTTAAATTACACTACAAAGTTACAAGGTTGCGCGTATCAGTTAACCCCTTTCTAGTCTTTGCAAAAATCTGAAATTTTTACCTGATACAGATCTTTTGAAAATAGTTAGGGTCTCTGTTTTGTATTTTGGCAAAATCTAGCTCTAGCTATTTTTTATAAATTCGTGAAAAACTGTCTAATTAAGTTTTCACCTTTAGCGACAATTACGCCCCGCAATCAGCTGCAAAACAACATTTCAGGCGTTTTACTTACACTTCTGGACTTAAAAGTCCGTTGAAAAACTTTTTCGGGAAAATTACCAAAATACCCCTCTCGGGGTGGCAAATTACCAAAATACCCCCTGGCTTCAGAAAATATCAAAAGTGCTTTAAAATGCTATTTTAAGCTTCCTGAGTTCATTCTTGATCTAAAAAGTATTTTACGGATTTTTCGCCTAAAAATCTCGAACCGGTGTCCGGATCGAGCGCTTAAAAGCCCGTTCGGCCAAAAAATTAGCTAACGGCTTCGGAATGGCCCGAATTCCTGGGGAATGGAACTTCCCAACACCCTAGGGTTCTCATAAAAGTTTCGCGCGAAATCGCGCTGGCTTGATATTTTAAATTACACTGCAAAGTTACAAGGTTGCGTGTATCAGTTAACCCCTTTCCAGTCTTTGGAAAAATCTGAAATTTTTACCTGATACAGATCTTTTGAAAATAACTAGGGTCTCTGTTTCGTATTTTGGCAAAATCTAGCTCTAGCTATTTTTTATAAATTCGTAAAAAATTCTATTTCTGACGCCCTAAAAAATCGCTATTTTGGAATTTTTCGAATGTAATACCCCGATTTGTCAAAACGTAATTTTGACGCCCTAAACACGAATTTTAGACTATTGTAAGAACAATTTAAGCGTAACACAATTTAAACAATCAATTGGTATGAACAAATTGAAAAATACTTACTTGTTTTAACTTGATATATTTCAAGAAAAATCCACCGATCTTCTAGCGGTTATCCACCGATCTTCTAGCGTAAATTTTTTTTGTTTGTATGTAGGTGAGATAGGGAGAATGAGGAGGGTGGAAAAAATGATTCGGGGAGGAGGGATTTTATAGAGAGAAAAGTGAGAGAGGAAGGGAAGAACCGTGAGTGAACAGCAGGGAGGGGGAGGGGGGAATGACACGTGGGGGTAGGGTGGTAATGACACGTGGGGGAAGAGGGGGTTCACGGGTGGGGGAAGGGGGTTCACGGGTGGGGGAAAAGGACATAGGGTGGGGGCCACGGGGTGGGGGGCAAGGGGGGTGACGCGTGGGGGGGGGCAAGGGGGTGGGGTCACGGAAGGCAATAATGCCAACCGCATGTAGGAGTTGTGGTTGGGCATTATTGCCACCATTTTCTCACGAGTTTTTCATTTTCTCGTGATATTTTCGTGAATTTCTCATATTATTTTCGTCCTTTTACGTCCCTTTTCGTCCCTTTTTGCGCCACGTGGCCAACCGCTGCTCTTACCTGCGGTTCGGTGGAGAAATTGTTATTTCTCCACCGGTAGATGTGGATCGGTCCCCATATATATATATATATATATATATATATGAAAATATCTTGTGATAGTAGAGTAGAAAATACTAAATTTGAAAGCATAGTAACTTTATGTATACTTCTATGTCACGCCCGTGGCCTTATATACATGGCCAATTATTATGTATCTATTGGCCACATAAGTAAGTTTAAAGGCTTCGTAACTTATGGAATAATCATAACCATGCTCAATATGTCAAATAATAAAGTATATATACACACCATAATTCAATATGAATTAATATTACTCATCTTTGCATTTGTAACTCATTTCATAATTTACATGTAAGTAAATACCATATAGTCATAATTTGCAATACAATTATAATGCTACAAGGTACATTTTATTTTATTAAAATACTCCAACATAAAGATTGTATAACATACTTAAAAGTATCATCATGGTTTACTTATCTGAACTCAGAAGGAAAAAAAAAAGGCATCAACCACACAACAATGCCCTTCAATTACTCCAAATATATATAATTTTGTAAGTAAGTCAATTTTCTCACGCTATAATGCTTATTCACACCTTATTTGTTAGTAAAAGTGCATTAACAATAAATCTTAAGCTTTTCGCGACGTGTGAGGGCGTATGATATATATATATATATATATATATATATATATATATATATATATATAATAATAATAATACGAAACTCTATTACTCGTTAGAAAATAGCAAAGCAAGCGCCAAATGTTAGCTCTAAGGAATTACTCTTTCTGGGTCACTTAACTTGAGTTACTTTTAGATTATAGTCACTAGACCATAAGGAGTTTCCACTGCGACCACCCAAGTCTGTCTTCGATGATACAGACAAAGTAGCACGACCGCGAGCATGAGTTTGAGAACCAAAATATGTACAAAGGAAAAGGCTAATGGCATTCCAGGCTTCTATGCCTTGTCCGTTTTGGCATACGAAACACTTTAATTCCAAATCAATCAATTAGCCCGGTAAGGTTTATGAAATGCAACAATTGAACTCAAAAACCAAGAACCCTTAAAATAAAATAAACGTCATGGAATGGCATGGCATGCAAGCAATGTTCTAAGAAGGGTATATATTCACATCAAAAGTCTTTTTTGTTTCTTCTATCTTCCGACTACCACAAATTCCACCACCCATCGTCACCACTAAGCACGTCACGGTGTGAGTTCATTGGGAAGGCAAGAAATCTGAAGTCAATTTATCTATCTCATCTTTCTCTTTCTGTAAAAAAAACGTGTTGCTGCTAGAATATTGATCGGGATCCACGGCTAGGAATTGGACCTGCAAAATAGAACACGGAGTGACCACCGGGGATGTTCCGGTGGAGGCGGCTCCGATGCTAAAGTCAGAACGTTGCTACTAGGGTATAGCTCTGAATAGCGTAAGAATGCACTGGGTGCTTGTGTGTGAACTTGTCTGTGTACCTGAGGATTTTCCCCTTATGTAGGCCATTTCCCAGACTCCTCTCTCCTTTAGGATTCTTTCCTCGCTGATCCCTCACGTAGTAGAGTCCTGCCAGGACTAATCCTTTTAGCAGCTGAGTCCTAAACGGATTCTATCACCTCTCTCAGACTCTGTCCCGATACAGATTCCTCAGTTCCGCTCAAAGTTATCCATGCCACGTGTCATAGGTTGGTTAGGGGGATATTTTAGCTATATCATAATGCCCCCTGCCTTTGACGGTTCCCTTGAGTGAACGGTTAAAGGCACATGTGTAACAACAGACCGAAGGCAGTTCAGCTAAGAATTATCCAGGTTTGTCATTCAGCGGAACTTTTTAGAATTCTGCACTCAGAAGAATGTGCTAGGGAGGTCTAGTCGGGAGGTCTGGTCGGACATCCTGGTCGGTAGGTCTGGTCGGGCATCCTGGTCGGGAGGTCTGGTCGGACATCCTGGTCGGGAGGTCTGGTCAGGCATCCTGGTCTGGAGGTCTGGTTTTGATCAGGAGGTCTGGTCGGGCATCCTGGTCGGGATGTCTGGTCGGGCGTCCTGGTCGGGAGGTCTGGTCGGGCGTCCTGGTCGGGAAGTCTGGTCGGGCGTCCTGGTCAGGAAGTCTGGTCGGGCATCCTGGTCGGGAGGTCTGGCTGAACGTCCTGGTCGGGAACTCTGGCCGGACATCCTGGTCGGGAACTGTGGCCGGACTTCCTGGTCGGGACCTGTGGCCGGACATCCTGGTCGGGACCTCCTGTCGGACTTCCTGGTCGGGAACTCTGGCTGAACTTCCTGGTCGGGACCTCTGGCCAGATTTCCTGGTCGGGACCTCTGGCCGGATTTCCTGGTCGGGACCTCTGGTTGGGCGTCCTGGTCGGGACCTCCGCTCGGACTTCCTGGTCGGGAACTCTGGCCGGACTTCCTGGTCGGGACCTCTGGCCGGATTTCCTGGTCGGGACCTCTGGCCGGACTTCCTGGTCGGGATCTCTGCTTGGGCGTCCTGGTCGGGACCTCTGGTCGGGCGTCCTGGTCGGGACCTCTGGTCGGGCGTCCTGGTCGGGACCTCTGGTCGGACAACCTGGTCGGGACCTCTGGTCGGACTTCCTGGTCGGGACCTCTGGTCGGACAACCTGGTCGGGACCTCTGGTCGGACAACCTGGTCGGGACCTGTGGCCGGACTTCCTGGTTGGGACCTCTGGTCAGACAACCTCGTGGAAATGGATCAGCTTTTTGTCTTGCCACGTGTCAGGGAACCATGAAGGCGTCTTGAATGTTGAGGCGGTTAACTTTTGAATTTCAAAATTTAATGCTTCGGGAATCCCGGACGACACGTGTCTTGAATGTTGCCGCCTTCGTAGGGGCGGTTATTCCAACACTCTTCTATATATTTGGACTCCTCTCCTCATTTGCCCCTGCTACTCACTCTCACTCTGTTCGGCTCATCTGTTAACAAGTAAGTTTATCTTCTTTTCTTCCTGTTCGGCACATATCTATTTCCTTTTCATAGCTCTCCACACCATAGCTTCTCTTAGAATATGTCTTCAGCCACTTCGAGTAGTTCTTCGTCGCCCTCCGGTAGTTCCACAGAGAACAATTTAGAGAGTGATTCTGAGAGTAGATCTTCACAAGTAGGTACCTCAACTTTTAGGAGCCAAGTAGGAACTTCTACTCCCCAAACCAGCACTTCGTTTCGCCGTAGAGATGCCCTTGGGGAAATCAAAGATGAAGCCGAGGATAGATTTGATGAAGACACTTGGTTCGCCGCAGATGAGAAGAGGAACAAGATGACCAAAGAAAGTATAGTTGAGCTTTTGAAGGAGTATCCTTTGCCTCCTCCCTTTTCTGCTCGGGTTCCTGCACTCCAAGAGCCTGCCAACTATGGTACGAACTTGGAAACGAGTGTCTACGAAGGTCAGATTAGATCTGGCTATAGGGTTCCCGTGCACCCCTTTGCTGTTGCCTTTTTCAACCACTATAAAATGGCGCCAGGTCAACTTGGGCCCAACGGATGGAGAAAACTAGTTGGCTTGATCTATCTTGTGCAGACCTCAGGGTATCCAGTGACTGTTGATGATTTCATGAGATTATACCTTGAAGTATGCTTTATAAAGAGTGGCGAAAGGTGATGGTTGGTATTATATTCACAACCGAATCAGAGTGATAAAGGGAGGTCCCAAGTCCAACAAAGGCTGGCACTCCCGATACTTTTTCATTCAGAGGCCAAGCGGCAAATGGGAGTTCCCAAGAAAGTGGAACGGTTTCTGTAAAGATTTTGAAAAGGATGGGTTCTTGTCTCCCAATGCTGTGACCAAGAAACTGCTCGATCACATAAAGAGGAGGGGTGTTCTCAATATTGATGAGCCCCTTACAGATCAAGAGATGCGGCATGCGAGGCTCATTCCTCCCGCCTCCGACACGCCTGTTTCTCCAACTCCTGTTCTAGAACCTCGAATTATTTCGAAGCCTAAGGCTCAGGACCCGACGCTAGATACGTCGTCTTCTAGGACCCCAAGTTTAGGTAGAGTCTAAAGCCATGTTTATGTATTCCTTTCCTACGTAATTGTAAACATGTTCCTTAACCCTTTCCTTTTTACAGAGATGGCTGGCAAAGGAGGAGGTGCAAAAGGTGACTTCATGGGTCTGCTGCAAAAGGCTTCGAAGGGGAAAAGGAAAGAGAGCACGGGGGATGGTTCTTCCCCCGTTGTAAAAAGGCTTCGCGCTCCAACTCCTCCAGTACCCCCGCTGGTGGTTGAGGATCTTCCCATCGAGAAGGATCCCATTTTCCGTCCCAGATGGACCATCAAGAGGGGAGACTCGGGAATGCCCTATTCGCATGTCTCTGCTCAACACTTAGCTCACGGGGTGTTGCCAAGTGACAAACTAATCTTGGAAAACCAGCCTCATGAGGCCTTTGCTATGGCGCACGTCCAGGCTGCTTACAACGTAATTAGAATTACTTCCCTCTTTTTGTCACTGTCAATTAAACTCTTCTTCCTACCCCATAACCGTCTTCATTTCCCTTTCCTTTTCAGGCATACTGCTATAGCAGCCAGATGCAAGATAGGTTCTCGATGGCGATGGACGTGGCTCGCAACGCTGAGACGGATAAGAGAGCAGCCGAAGGCAAGGCTGACAGACTTGATAAGGAGGTCAAGAACCTCAAGACGGAGAATGCTGATCTGCTTACCAAGCTTGGTCGTCTGGAAAAGCGATGTGAGAAGCTGAGGCATGAAAAGTCGGAGGTCGGGAACAAGGCCATCCATGCATTCCTTGATGGTACAGCTGGTGATGAATGGCTCCGGAGGCGGACTGAAGACGGGCTTTCCATCTTTCAGGAGGGCTTCCAAAAAGCCAAGGAACTAACGTTGGCCAAGTATCCAGACCTTTTCTTGGACGACGTTGTGGTGCCCAACTTTGAGTCGCTGTCTGGTGAAACGGCCATGCCTACTGAAGCTGGGGATGCCATTTCTCCCGGGGAGAAGAGTGTCCGATCCGGGGATGCTCCTGTATCTTAGGATAACTTACCTTTATTCCCCTATCTTGCAATTTCCATGCCCCCTTAGCATCGTCCAGCTTTCTCTTCAACCCTTGAAGGATTGAGCGATTCATGTTCTCTGTTTGTCCATTGGATTGGGGATGAGGGACTGATGTAAAACGGAGACAGATAGAAAGACCTTCGCAAAAGCTTCGAAAGTTAGAATTATTGAATTGCTTCCCATTATCGGTGATCAGGATCTTTGGAACCCCAAAGCGACAGACAACGTTCTTCCAGAAGAACTCTTCGCATTTCGACGCCGTTATGGTAGCCAACGATTCGGCCTCAGTCCATTTTGTGAAGTAGTCGATGGCAACTATCACAAATCGCCTTTGCCCGGTAGCCATCGGAAAGGGGCCCAAAATATCCATCCCCCACATTGCAAATGGGATTGGGGAAGTTAAAATACTAAGGGGCGCTGCCGGTGTGTGTGTAAGAGGAGCGAATTTTTGACATTGGTCACACCTTTTCGTGAACTTTATCGCGTCTCTCTGCATCCCTGGCCAGAAATAGCCTTGCCTCAAGATTTTGTGCGCTAGATTTCTTCCACCCAAATGTTGTCCGCAAATACCTTCATGAACCTCCTGTAACGCATAATCCGCCTTTTTAGGGGTCAGGCACTTTAGGTATGGCAGGCTAAAAGACTTCTTGTATAGCACACCATCTACAAGGGAAAACCGAGCAGCTTTAGCCCGTAGATTACGTGCTTCGCTTCTCTCTATAGGTAACGCTCCCGATGCGAGGTACTGAATAATCGGGTCCATCCAGCACGGTTCATGCTCTATCACATCCACTTCATTCGAGAGCTGGATACTTCTTTCTTCGAGGAACTCAATGTATATTGCACGTGAGAACTCCGAAATGTCTTCGGAGGTCAGTCTTGACAGTGAGTCTGCCTGGGTATTTTGGTCTCGCGGTATGTGGCGGATGGCGAAATTCTTGAACTTGGCGGCTTCTGCCTTCACGGCCTGGAGATATTGGGCCATTCTATTATCTTTCGCTCCATACTCTCCCAATATATGATTCACAACTAACTGGGAATCGCTGTGTACGGAAAGGGAGTCGACTTTCAGAGATTGTGCCAACCTTATTCCTGCTAAAAGCGCTTCGTATTCCGCTTCATTATTTGATGCCTGAAAGTTGAAGCGAAGGGCATACTCAATTTTGAACTTTTTGGGGCTGATATGTATAAGCCCGGCTCCGCTATTTCCAACCTTTGAAGAACCGTCGACATAAAGAAGCCAAGGGTCCGAAACTTCGGAAAGAATCAACTGCCGGGGGTCTTCCGGTATTGTGCACTCAACAACAAAATCTGATAAGGCTTGAGCCTTAATTGCTGTACGGGGTTGGTACTTGATATCAAATTCACCCAGTTCCACCGACCAGTTTACCAATCTCCCCGACGCATCAGGATTTTGGAGTACTTTCCCCAGTGGCTGATCAGTCAACACAACGATGGTGTGTGACTGGAAATATGGTCTCAGTTTTCTGGCCGATGTGACGAGGGCAAGGGCCACTTTGTCTATTCGAGGGTATCTGGTCTCCACGTCTTGCAGGACCTTGCTTATGTAATAAACAGGTCTTTGCTTGCCTTCTTCTTCTCTGATCAAGACCGTGCTCACCGCAACCTCACTGATCGATAGGTATATGAACAAGTCTTCACCAGTGATTGGCTTTGTAAGAAGCGGCGGGGACGATAAGTAACGCTTTAATTCCTCGAACGACTTTTGGCATTCTTCTGTCCACTCGAAATCTTTCGCCTTCCTGATAGCCTTAAAGAAGGGAAGGCATTTTTCTACTGATTTCGACATGAACCTTCCTAAAGCAGCTACTCTTCCTGTGAGTTCCTGAACCTGCTTGATTGTCTTAGGCGACTTCATGGCATGAATGGCGCCTATCTTCTCTGGATTGGCTTCAATACCCCTTTGAGATACCATGAATCCTAAGAACTTCCCCGACGCTACGCCAAACGCACACTTGAGTGGGTTTAGCTTCATGTTATAAGCTCTCAGGATTTCAAAGGTTTCTTTGAGGTCTTTCACATGAGCCTCTGCTTTTACACTCTTCACCAGCATGTCATCCACGTATACCTCCATATTCTTCCCAATTGAATCGTGGAAGATCATGTTAACAAGGCGCTGATAAGTTACCCCTGCGTTCTTTAGTCCGAAAGGCATGACTTTGTAGCAATATAATCCTCGTTCTGTAATAAAGGCGGTCTTGGGAATATCGTCCACGCACATCTTGATCTGGTTGTAGCCAGAATACGCATCCATAAAGCTCAACAGCTCATGACCCGAAGTTGCATCAATCAAGATATCAATTCGTGGTAGCGGGTAACTGTCCTTTGGACAGGCCTTGTTGAGGTCAGTGAAGTCGATGCATATTCGCCAACGGTCGCTCGACTTGGGTACCATCACAACATTAGCTATCCAATCAGGGTATGATATTTCCTCGATGAATCCGGCTGCCAACAACTTGTCAACTTCTTCTTCTATTTTTACCTGTCTTTCTGGAGCGAAGGTTCTCTTCTTTTGCTTGACCGGCTTCTTGAACGGGTCCACATTCAATCTATGGGTGATCACTTTCGGATCAATCCCGGGCATATCCGACGCCGTCCAAGCGAAGATATCTGAGTAGTTCCGCAATAAGTCCACAAGCTTGAGCTTGAGGTCGTCTGACAGTCCTGTGCCTACCCTTACTGTTTTCTCTTGGTTGCTTGGGTACAGCTCGATATCAAAGAGGTCTTCGGCGGGCTTGCCTCTTTCGACTTTGGTCTCATCCCTCAAATCTTCAATCATGAGGGTTTCATTGGCTCTGTTTCGGTATGACGCCATGTAGCACTGCCGAGCCACCAGCTGGTCTCCTTGACTTCCCCAACTCCATTCTCCGTGGGGAATTTCATTTTCATGTGGTATGTTGATACCACAGCCCTTAACTGGTTTAATGCAGTTCGGCCCAAAATTGCATTATATGCTGAAGGAACACGTACCACCACGAAATCTAGCATCAGCTTAGCTTGGTTCGGAGGGGCACCTACAGTCACTGGTAATGCAATAATTCATTCGCAAGCGACTGGGTGGTTAGAGAAACCGTATAGAGGCGTATCTATCTTCCGCAAGCGGTTGGATGGGATGTTCATTCTTTGAAACGCGTCGTAAAAGAGTACTTCCGCTGAGCTTCCATTATCTACGAGGATTCTTTTCACGTCGAAGTTTCCCACCCGAAGTGTGACTACTAGGGGGTCGTCATGAGGTATTCTTGTGTCTCCCACATCATCATCAGAGAAGGATATTGTCTGGGCCGGTTCTTTCTTCTGCTTTTTTGTCGGCGGTCCCATAGTTGTGAGGACTTCCCTTACGTAAGCTTTTCGTCCTTGTCCGGAAGAGCCTCCTGCAGCGATTCCTCCTGAGATAGTATTGATGACGCCCGCATTCTCTCGTACTTCATCTCTTCCTGCTAAGGGGTGGTTTCCCTCTTTTCATTTCTACGATTGACATACCCTCGCAGATGTCCCCGTTTGATAAGAGCCTCTATTGCGCGCTTGAGCGATTCACATTTGTCGGTAGTGTGACCATGGTCATTGTGGTAATGGCACCACAAGTTCCTATCTCTCTGACTGGGTGCCGACCTCATCTTCTCTGGTCTTTCCAGTATCTCTTTATCCTTTATCTCATGGAGAATCTACGACGGTCTAGCATTCAATGGCGTCAGATTCTTCATGTCGAACATTTCTTTTGGGCGCCTTTCGTCTCTCCTTGAATGCTTAGAACCCCGTCCACTTCTTGGACTATCTTCCCGGGCTCTCTTTTCTTGTCCTTGCCCATTGTCTCCTCTGTGTTCTTTGTGGGTTTCCAAGTATTCTTCGGCCTGGATGTATTTGTTGGCCTTATCCAGCAAGTCGCTCATGTTTCCAGGGGGGCTCTTATTTACCGCAAATGCAAACTTGGTTGTAGGACGAAGCCCGCGCATAAAGGCGGTGTATTTTACTGACTCGTCCAAGTTGTCTATTTCTAACGTCGCCGCGTTGAAACGTCCCAAATACCGCGACAGAGATTCGTTCCTTTCTTAGACTACATTGAGGAGACTAGCCGAATTCTTCCTCCGGGTTCGGCTGCTCACAAAATGTTTCTAAAATAAGTCGGATAGCTGGGCGAAGGAATGGATAGACCTGGGTCGTAGGGACTTAAACCACGCATGCGCCGCCGTCCTCAAAGTGGTTGGGAATGCCCGGCACATGACGGCGTCCGAGACTTGGAGGAGCAGCATATTTGTTTGGAACTGGTAGACGTGCTCTCCGGGGTCTCCGTTCCCATCATATAAATCGCACTGCGGCATCCGAAAATTAGGAGGGAGTTTCGCCTTCTCAATTCCTTTGGACAGGGGGTATCCCGAATCATCCCTGGGAGGAGTGAATTCTTCCTGGCATGGCCCGGAGGTGGGTTTGCGAGAAGTTCGTCCTTGGGGATGGACTTTTCGTCCGGGGCCATGAACTCGTCCTTGGGGACAATGTTTTTGCCCCGCGCAGCGTTGTCCTCGAATTTTGTCGCTTGCTGCGGGAGGCGAATTCGTGCTGTCCTCTATTGACTTCTCTCGTCGGAGATATGATTCGCTTCTGGCCACATGTCTTGGCTGGTAGCTGGGATTAGTCTCTGACTTATGGCTTCGACCATAGCCGGACCTTGAGGTCAATCTAAGGCGAAGGTCGCTGGGATCCAGATGTGTCTGGTTCATAGAGATCGTCGGGGCCACCGCCTCGAGCTTCTTCTGTAAGGTAGTCACCACGCCCTTAAGTTCCTGGACTTCTCTGGTCAGGTCTGCATTCGGAGTATCAAACAGCTTTCGGGTCAGGCGATGGCGTAAATCTCCCCTCTTTAGAAGAGGGGTCGGGGAACGAGTTCCCTGGGAACTGTCAGTTGTATTCGGGGTGACTGAGGTCACATTAATCCGGTCGTTCGAGGAATGGTGTTGGGATGGTGTCGGTTTACGCCCTCTTCGGCGGGAGCAACTTGATCTTGCTCGCCGATTTTGGACGGAGCGACTGGCTGCAGGAGCGTCTGAAGATGATTTCCTTGCCATGTTCCCTGTCGGTCCCACGGATGGCGCCAAAATGTTGCTGCTAGAATATTGATCGGGATCCACGGCTAGGAATTGGACCTGCAAAATAGAACACGGAGTGACCACCGGGGATGTTCTGGTGGAGGCAGCTCTGATGCTAAAGTCAGAACGTTGCTACTAGGGTAGAGCTCTGAATAGCGTAAGAATGCACTGGGTGCTTGTGTGTGAACTTGTCTGTGTACCTGAGGATTTTCCCCTTATGTAGGCCATTTCCCAGACTCCTTTCTCCTTTAGGATTCTTTCCTCGCTGATCCCTCACGTAGTAGAGTCCTACCAGGACTAATCCTTTTGGCAGCTGAGTCCTAAACGGATTCTATCACCTCTCTCAGACTCTGTCCCGATACAGATTCCTCAGTTCCGCTCAAAGTCATCCATGCCACGTGTCATAGGTTGGTTAGGGGGATATTTTAGCTATATCACAACGCATACCGCAAATAAAGATCAATTAGTTTCTTCCTTCCTTTCTTTCTTTTCCTCATGGGTATATTGTAAAAATGGTCCTTTAGTTTCTTTCTTTTCCTATTAGGTAAATTGTAGACACCTCATTTTTGTAGTTTTATTTTTTCTAATTAATTAATTCTTGTTGGCTTTTTTAATAAATAAAATTTATTATTTAGTGTTGGGTGTAAACTTGATAATATGTGATATACCTTATTTACTTAATTCAGCCTAGTCAGTCCAGTCCAGTCCAGTCAGTTTAACCCAAATTAATTAGGCAATTGGATAACTAGCTTAGTTGGTTACAATTAACCCAAATTAGATTAGAGTTAATAAGAAGGTAAGTTTAACTTGGAGACTTGAAAATCAATTTGAGAGACAAAGTGACTGGTGTGCATGTGGGAAGACGTTCCTAAATATGGTCTTATCCTTGATAGTTAATCAAGATAATTATCTATTTTGGGACATGATAATGTATAACATCCGGAACATTAACCTCCACATAACATCAAACCTGTCAAATTCTGTTTGCTGACACATACCTCCGAGCTTCTAATTAGACATCAACTCAAATCTTCAAAATACAAGATTACACAACTGCCTAAACTATTAAAACTTAGATTCTTTACAACTCAAGTTCTTACGGAGTGAGTTAACATCATTGACCCACGCAGGGGTCTCATTACACAGTAGCGGTGGGCTCACTTGAATCTCACACAGACGCTAAACTCATTCCTGAGCATTCTACAACTAATCACCTGCAGAAAGGAATCAAATGAAGGGTGAGCTTCTGAGAGCTCAGTAAGGTCGTTAAAGAACAACTGAACAACTCAATAGTTCATTCGAGGATATTTTCTCAAAACATTTCGATAATCATGAACAGTTTGGTATTCCACAACAATCATAATCAGTTATAAGAATAACCCATAAAGGACCTAACAGACATCAAAACAAAAATTAACAATAATTCCAATTTCCAAAACGAACGTTAACGGTTATAACCAAATACCAAAACTATCATTTGAAGGTCATTTCTAAGCCATCATTTTAAAATGCAATGATGATTTTTTTTCAAAAGGTTTTAAAACGAACACAGATACTTCAAGGGAAATTGCAGAAGGGTTTCAAACAATCAAAAATAATTTGATCACAATATGGGGAAGAGTTTCAACTCAATCTCCCTCTATTCAGGTATCAAGACATTCATTGAACATCAATCATAACACATGGAGGAGTTTTACTCGATCCCCCTCAATCAGATAACAAGACATTCACTTGAACATCGTTATGAAAACAATCATTAAGATACAATGTATACGAATCAAAGATGTTGATCTTGGACAGAAGCAATGACATTCAGGCAAGGCACAAAAAGTGTACACATGCAATGCATGATGTAAGATAACTAGACCTTCTCATTAAGGTATTAGCCCTGCATAATTACACAGGCTCAGTCTTCTTATAATGCCTCCCCACAGAATAGATTCCCAGGTCTGCATAGAGACCTATAGTCATAGAATCAACAAGAAATTCACTTCTTAAAATGCAAAAAAAGTGCACTAACATGAATTCAAAACCGAACAATTAAGGTTTCAATTACAATTAAGCATACTGATATAATTCATCACTCAGAATTTCATAAACACACAAACAATTAGCAAGAACGAGTACAAACAATTATCGAATCTAGGCACAACCATTCAGAAGAAAGAGTGCAAACAATTATCGAATTTGCTCAGTATGCAATAACAGGTGAGCATCGATAAGATTTCCAAATAACCGATTCACGTTCAATGTTGGGGTTTTCTTGGCAATAACATAATGATATCAGTGCATAATTCAGTGTTCGATAATAGCCGTAAGTAAATTGAAATAATACTTACGTGTACGAGTTATCAAAATAAGGGTTCGGATAGAAATTCTTATCCGGGGTTCATATAGAAACCCTTACCTAGATCCGAAGCTATGCTAGTCTAACCGAAAAGTCTTTCGTTTTATCCCTTCAAAATTCTTACATCTCCCCCTTTCTCTCTGACTTTTCTGCTTCGTGAAGCCCTCTCTCCCTCTCTCTTGAAGCTCTGTCTTGCTTCTTCTTCTCTGTTCTTTTTATTTTTCCCTCCTTCCTTTGTTTCTCTTTCCCTTTTACTGTTTCTTCTTATGTTTTTTTCCTTATATTTTCCTCTCCCCAGATTTCCTTTTTCTTATTTGGTTATGTTCTATTAAATCCATTAGTTTATGATTATACTCCATTAGTCACCACATACAAGAGTGGGAGGTAGCAACAAATTCAGAGAGCTTTCTCTAAAATTGACATCTAGATACTATATTTTCAAAATTGCAAAAATGGCCCCTCAAAGTTACTATACACACGAACATACATACTTAAACACATAAAACACACTCTTATACACACAGTAACACACACACACACACACACACACTTAATGCATCCACCCTCTCATTCACTAAAACATGCACACTATCATACACGCAACCACACACAGCCCTCGGTACCCACTGAAACACAATCTATTTACTCCCACACACAGCCCTCCGTACCCACTGAAACACAATCTATTTACTCCCACACATAGTTCACTTGCCCGAACCCATAGTTCACTTGCCCGAACCCATACACACACACACACACACACACACACACACAGTGACTCGCATACACCCACTCCATGCTCACTTGCACACACATGCACACAAACCCACACTAATTCACTGCTGCTAAAATTAATTTACATTTATGCACCCAAAGTTTTTCAAAATTACAGATGACTCCAAAAGTTTTTAAAATTATATTTTTATCCCAAAATTCTTTTAATCTTCGATATTCTACTAATACTCGAGCATTGTCCAAAATTACTGTCCGTTTATTTTTCGGTGCATAAATGCTTATTTTAAACGGCTCCCAAAGTTTGGGATATTCCATAATATCTCGAAATTCATCATAAAATATATAAAAATTCAGGGATAAACTACCAGTTTTTGACTAACGGCCAGTTAGATAACTTTTGTCAATCTGTGACTTTATTACATATTCTAACTTATCTCTAACCATGCAGATTGACATGATTAGATTCTGTGCCTCTGAGTACTATAAAATGGGGCCATGGCCTTATTTTATAAGGGGTCCAGAAGCTTATTCTCTTTAGAGCTTGCATATCATTTCTTCATGAAATGATATTCTTGATCTCTAAAGAATTCAAGCCATTAAACCGTCCCTTGTTTTCCTTGCATCGCGGATCATTTGGAGAACATCCTCGAGTCTTCAAGGTCAGCTACTTCTAAAGGTAACTTTTAATAGTTTTCTAGCTTAGAAATCATATAGATCGTCTCCCTTCCCCATAGTCGCATTTCTATTCAAAAGGGTCTTTCCATTTCTTTGTCATACATCTAAGTCCCAAAATGTAGACTACTTCCCGTAGGACTAGAGCCGAACTACAATGTTTTTTATTTCGATTAGTCCGATCGGATATGTAGGGTTCAAGCCAAAATATAAAAAGTAGCTTTGGGTGAGTTTTATTGTATTTTGCACGCTACGTGAACTTTAGGCCAAGAATCATTAAAAAAAAAGTAGAGGTCGAAAGGGCATGGTGGGTGCCTAATACCTTCTCGTTGTGTAATTTAATCCCTGGACCCCTCTCCAAGTTTCGATAGATTGGTCGTCCTTTTGGACATTTTAGAGTCATTTTCAGGTCTTCTCTTATTTTCCCTTATTAAATAATTTAGCGATTTCTAAATGAATCCATTTGGACTTATTTTTTTGAGGCGGTACGCTACAGTGGCGACTCCATTGGAGACTAAAAACACTAAGAGGACTAGGCTTGAAAAGTTTTTCTTAGTTTTTGGCCTATTGTATTTTTCTGTGATATGTCCAATGTGACATAACTATGGTACTTGTGCTTTTACTTCCATACCTCACTCAACGCACGTCTCACCTCTGACCCACCCATTTGGGAGTGATACATTCGAGGCCCTTAGTCTTCCTAAGCTCAAGGTGATCTCTTGATCAACTTCTCAACTCCACCTGCTTAGTACTAAAGATTCCTCCTGATTTCTTCGTGTATTAAATGACTTGTATACGTACTGGTGATCGCCCATTATTAACTTCCTATTTAGGGCGTGAGGTATATGATACAATCGAACCGATGGAGTGACCTTTACACCAGTAATATAAGGAGAAACCACTCATAAAGACCATTCAGTGTTCTACCTTTTGTTGAGAGAATACATGTATTGACCTATGGCATGTTAACAGGTAACCACCAACAGATGGGAGACTCTGACTTACCGGCCGGTTATCGCGCTCCCAACAAAACGGTTAGTCAGTATGTCTATTGCTTGAAAATTCAAAATTGGCTGGCTTATACCTCACACTGACGGTGGTTCACTGACCGGGTGACCAGACGGTTATTTAGTAACCATGACCTTCCCAGAATTTTCCAAACCCATGGTTGCATTACTGACCAACTGGCAAGTCAACCCATTAGGTACCGGATGGTTAGTCAGTACCCTACTCTTTTAGACATCCTCTAAAAAAACCCATTGAACAACCGGACGGTTAACCCATAAATATTACCGGCCGGTTAATCTGTGTCCAATTCATGTACGGGTATAAGTCAGCTGGTTTAATACTATGGTGTGTTCTAACTGTGTGATCTTCTCTAGGCTATAGTTTCCTAGCTTGAGTCTTTTTTAATCCTCAGGGTAGAAAGCTTTAAAAAAAACAACAACACCATAAAATTTTGAAAAGTCAAAAATAGTTTCTCTCTCTTAGAAGTCTCTTTTGGGGCAGTCAAATAAAGTTTGTCTTTTTAGTAAGTCTAGGTGTCCATTCATAACAAGTTGGGAGCATGACAATTTTTTTGTAAGAGAGAATTGCCCGATTTCATACCGGTTGAATCAATAATTGACCAATCACTTACCCATATTGTGCAAAAATTAATTTTGGATTTAAGCCTAGTGATCTATCTCGTTGATACTTCTTCTTTGCACTTAAGGGTGGTGACTTACTATCTTTTTAAGCGTAAAAATTAGAATTTCATCTCCTCCGAAATTGAATGTCGAAAACCTTACAGGAGAACTTAGTTTGAAACTTAGATATTCGAGTGAGAATTTAGGAGACTATCATGACAAGACCATGACTTCTTTTCTTGGCCAACCTCCCACAATCCTCATTCACCAAATGCAAGCTTAATCTCAAAAATAATAAGGTTTCATATCGATGTCAAGACTTTCTCCTGTTCAAAGCTCACCTATTCCCTCTCCTAGCTTGGACCGTTCATCTTGAAAAAGAAGGAAAAAAAAGAAGGAAAAGCTCACTAGACTGAAAACATTGAAAAAGGCAGTCTAGACAGAAGTAGGGCAAAAAGGAAAAAAGAAAGAGAGACCTCAAAAGAATATAGGTATGCATGAGTCTTCCTTGAAATGAGCATTCTTGATGATTGGAGGCCATCTATTGGCCACCACATATTATCCCAGTTACCCTATACTAGAATTTTACCACTTGCTAGCCGTTTGCGCCTAAACAATGTAGCCTTCATTATGGAAGCCTATATTTATAATCTTGGGGCGGGTAGCCTCCTTGTGTTTGCCTATGTCCTGTGTAATGCGGTAAAGTCAACTCAACATGGAAAGAATTTCCATTCATATGAACCAAGGTCTTGAAGATAGGTGATGATTGAAATCGTGGCGAGAATTTGTTCCATTTTGAAAGAAGGAAGATGTATTGGAGAAAAAAAAGAAAGAGAAAAAGAAGAAGACAAACTAAAAGGAAAAAGGAGAAATAGATGGGATTGAAGAAACACTGTCGAAGTTCAGCACTTGAAATTGCCATTGATTGAATTTGAAGATATTTAGCAGATCAAGTTTAAACTACTTCTGACCTGATTCCCCCAATGGGGATACGAACGCAGCTTAGTCACCTTCTAGGCTCGTCCTCCATGGGAACACACTAGGGTGACACACCCCTTAGCCTAAGTGACATCACTAGAGCTGAGTTGTCGGTCATAAATGCAACTTGACCCTAAAACACTATAGAGAAACTCTAGATACATAATTTTGTTTACATAAAGCTTCGAAAAGGCATTCTTACAAAAAAATTTCACTACAACGCTCAGAACTAGCACAACGGAAGTTTTAAAATAGTACATCTAGATCCCAAAATAAGGTTGACACCGTCTTATATCTTCTTTTATATATCACGCCAACTACTTCTTCCCTTTCCCCGACGTCTCATCCAGTTTGACCTTACCACCTGAAACAACACAAAAAAGGAATGAGAGCAAATTACCCAGACGACGCGATAGCCACAAAAAAAAAATAATCAACCCAAATATCAATAAAAAGGAGTTCAATAAATAACGCGACTTCACCATAATGGCCAAGGGATATTTGCCTTATCAGACTGAGCGGCTTTAAGGCCCAACAGAACAACATTATTTTCATATTTTAATGAACAGGACTAACCGACTGACAGACTATGCACACAAACAGTAAATCAGCACAGCCAAATTAAACATCAATGAAATACAAGCCATTAAAATCGTTAACATCAAAATAAAGTCAAATGCAATGCAAACTCAGACCCGACTGATTGGACTAGACCAAACACGACCGAGTCGACTCGCGCACCATACATCCTTTTTGCCGGTGATCATGTTTCACAGGCCCTCCTTTGATATGATGTCCTGTGTTCTGGGATGTTAATCTCAGTCTTAGATAATTAAAAGAGATGTTAATCACAAGAAGGAAACTCACAAAGAGTGTTCGTCCCCAACCATGTTACCGCCAACTTGAAATAACACCAATTGGACGGACTAAGGGAAATAAGTTCACCTTACATCCTCAATCAATCAATTACTCAAGCAGGAATTTTTTGTCAAAAAAATCGACTGGCGTTCAACACCACAATCGAAACTCACACCAACACAACTAAGAGGGACATCGGTACAACAACCACCGACATCTCATATCAACCATGCAACATTCACAACCCTCAACACTATCGACGATAGCTATGCTAAGTGAAGCAATTCATAGCATGCAAGGGACTGCATTATCCTTGCCTGATTGGCTTTTAGCCGATGAGTCAAGCAACCTCAGATTACAACGAGCAAAATCTCTTAATCAAATAAGTTCTTGCTCTTTAGGTGCCAATCAAACATAAATCCACAATTTATGCTACTCATTTTCTATTAGTTGTTTATAATGTCTTACAACGACCAGTTACGTTGGCCCGATAGCAGGGTTTTTAACCTAGCCTTAATAATGCCTGAGTACTAATACTCCATCATTTTGGTGTACTAACCCCTTCCTCACTTCTCTTTACTTAGAACACTTAATCGCGTGCGTTCTTCATAGTTCTGTGTCAACATGGAAAATTACCAAAATATCCCCTGATGGTCACTAGCACCCCAACACCCCCATACAAAACAACTTCTCGGATGTCTTACACCCTTCCCAAATCAAAAAGTCCTTCGAAAAATTTCATAAAGAAAATAACCAAAATACCCCCTATAGGCATCAAATTACCAAAATACCCTTAGGGATTCCAACACGAAAAAATCTCAAAACTCTTTGAAACACTATTTTAAGCATCCTAAAGTAATTATTGAGTTAAAAAGTATTTTCAAAAAAATTCGCCCAAAAATTCTAAACCGTTTTCTAGAACGAGCTCATAGAAGTCAGTTCGGCTAAATATAGCTATTGACTTCGGAATAGCCCTAAAGTTTAGAAATTGGAACATCTCAACATTTTAAAGTCTCATAAAATTTTTCGATTGAAACCGCATTTGTTTGCTATTTTTAAATTTACCGCGAAATTTCATGATAACCACGTCCGTTAACCCTCTCCCATTCTCAGAAAAATCTGAAATTCTTTGACGTTATAGATCTTTTAAAAATAACTAAGGTCTAGTTTTGTACTTCTTCTAAATCTAACTTGAGCTATTTTCAAAAATTCCAATAGCGGACTGCATTAAACCCACTAGCTTTGGTGACAATTACAATCATTATTCACTCCCCTTTTGAATTAAACGCACACTAATACACACACCTGCCCTTCTTCTTCCCCCCCCCCCAACTGCCAAGCCCCTCACCCCTCACGGCCATGGCATTCAACCCCCTTCCACCCACCTAAATTCATCTATATACACACCAACACCATTTACACCCTGCTCCATCCCCCACGCTGCTTTCCCCTTTTATCCACCATTACACCCCCTACACACACGACTTCAGCACCAGCTGCTACTCTTTCCCTCTTCCCCTGCCCTTTCCCCCTTCATGCACACACTGGAACTGCGCACCCCAGTTGTCACGACCCGAACCCACATGCAGGCCCGCGAGCTAGGCACGTGACCGGCCGTAGACCCAATAGACTCTAACCGAGGGCTCTGCCAGGCCTTTCTTGCTTAAAACGAACATGTGCTACAGCGGAAATTAAAACTTCTACAAACCTTAATTACATTTTCATATTTTCATTTGAATACAACACTTATGCTAAAACCTTTCATAACTCTGATTGCCAACAACTAAAGCTAAACAGAAAATCTAATATTTAGCGACTCATTTCATGCAGTCTCCGAAGATCCGCACCAAATTTTCTCCTCCTATGCTCCTCACCATCACCTTACTTTCAACCTGAAATGATAAGTAAGGGATGAGCTTCCACGTGCTCAGTAAGTAACCAATGATTCAACTAGGTGGACCATAGCATGCAGAAAACAACTCACTTTATATTATAGCCAAGTAAAGAAATCTAAAATCATGAAGTTGGTAATCATCGAGTAAAACAAATAGAGTACATGAAACCAAAAACTGAAGTATATAATGATTATCGCAAAATTTTATAACAACCAGTTCAAATCCCAACATTAGCTCAAACGATATGCTGCGGTCAGCGTACGAGCCCCCCTGACTAGGGCTCAAAATCCCTCCTACACCCGGGATAAAATAATCATGTGGACGCAAGGGCGCACCACTAGCCACAGTACTGTGCATCAACGTACAAGCCCTGTTGACCAGGGCCCGAAATCCAACTTTCCCCCGTGAATATAGGGCACAGCAATCGAGTAAACCAAAAACTACATTTTCATTCGTCGTAAACATAACCCCTCATCAAACTATCCACACACTCCTTTAAAATTTTTTCAAGTTGTTCAATATTCACAATAACGTCAAATTTCAAAACATTTCACTTGTACCAAACATTTTCAAATCTGAGGTCCATTCAATTTCTAAACAAAAATCAATGCATGCTGGTCCGGTTTTTCATGACAAATAAAGTACTAAAGCTTTTTAGCAATTCAAGCCAGAACAATTAAACATAATTAAAACACTCAATGCTAAACTTCACTTTTTAACAGCAGGTAAACATAAACTTATTATATAGAAACACTAGTTGAATCAAGGGTCACTTACTTGACGCTACGCATTCCCCACATCAAAACGACGATCATGCTACCACACCTGGTTCAAAGCACTTTCAATGCCCTTCTTTTTATCTTCATGTTCCCAGCTTTACTACATCCCAAAGCATCGTCAATCACGACACAACATTCCCGTTGAACATGTCTTCAAGCAAATTCAATGCCGCAGTCCACTACCCGACCTACATGCACGTCCAATATCGTGCCCAGTTCACCCTGTCATTCTTGGCATTTAATCACCGTCGCCGAACATCCATTAATTCACCCGTCTTAATAACCACCAAGTAACTTTGTGCTAAATAGTACTCAGTTAATCGCTAGGGCTAACGCTAACAATTTCCTTTTATATATTCTCATAGCCTAAGCGATTTCCTATCCAAAAACACATACATGCATAGGGTACACCTTCGCAAGCATACGGTACACTCGCACCATGTACACACAATATCTCCATACACGTCCAACAACAATCACACCTATACACCTGTCCAGGCTCACATACTGAAATACCCGCCACCGCAAGCACACAAACCAACCACAGTCACCCTAAGCACCACCATTAAAAATCACACATACGTAAACCACGACACCTAGTATACACACATAGCCGCTCAACACCCAATTAATGCACACCCGCCAAAAGTCATACATTCACCGTTTACCTCAATCCATTCTAGCCACCACAAGCATTGTCGCTAAACCATCACTGCGTAGTAACCATCACGCAAGCACACCACCAACCCATTTTCTAATTTTATACAGAGTGCCACCAATTTCTTTAGTCCTAACTCATCAAACCAATAGTATTAAATGCTACCGCCTCCGCAAACACCACCACAGTTACATCCAGTCCAGCCGCCACAAGCACTATAATTAAGCCACCATTACGACCACAACAATATTGCAACTGTACCACCAAACTCCGTTCATTGTCCATACCACCAAAACCCAACACACGACTGCTGACTTCCCCAACCCACCTCATAGTGCTCCACATACACACCCAATTATCGACGATTGTCCGACACCAATAACGCCCACACACCTGAGAAACACAGACGTCGTACAACCACAGCAGTACACAAAAACCACCATCCACCGCCAACACTACCGCCAAATGACCACCACTGCACCCATTCATCAACATGACCACCACTGCACCCATTCATCAACAACACAAGAAACCACAAAAAACCCATTTCACAATTTATACAAAGTGCCAAAAAGAACAGTGCTTGGCATAGTAAATCACAGGCAATCGGAGCGTGTTAACAGCTGTCATCGGTGGTAGTTGATTTTGGCAGATCAAGGCTGAAAATCGACGACGACTATGTCGCTCGCCGCATAACTGTAGTCGCAATACTAATTGGAGGTCCCAGTGGCCATGATGACTAGTCGGTGGACAGGGAAGAAAGCCGACAACGGCTGATGGTCATTCTTGGTGTTGATCGGTATTTTGGTCGGCCGGCAATGAATATTGCACGGTGGTGGCAGCGGGGCGTCGTTTGCGGCAAGGCAGTTACGGAGGTTCGGTGAAGAAGCAGCTGGAGTTGCTTGTCAGCGATTGGGCTGCCTACCGGAGTTGTACTCGCCGAAGACATGGTGGCCGGTGACACAGATAGCACGGCGACTTGGCAGTGGCCGCGACGCCTTTGGCTACGACATGGTTGTCGCGAAGGTGTTGTGCCGTGATGCTCGATGGAGGCGCGGCCGGAGTTGTTCCCCGGCGATGGAGCGTGGACGGCAATTGAACGCCGGAGATGGGAGCGACGCTGCCTGATTAGGGCATGCAGCCTGCTCACATCTTCTCTCTTTCTCTTTTTTTGTTCACACCCTCTCTCATATTCCCTTTATGTATTATCAATTATTTTTATTTATTTATTTATTTGTTGTTTCCCTTTTTGTTTTCTGCTCATTAATATGCATAATTATTTAATGCGAGACCATATAATGTTATAGCGGCACGATTTCGTCAGCTATAAATTGCAAATCGCTCACTTCCATGAATTTTTCTATTGTACAAACTTCATCATTTATGGCTTATCATATTATTAAAATATGTTGCTAGATGCAACAAATAATATTGCTCACAATAATTAATGCTAAAGATCAAATTTATATCTACTTGTAAGGTCTTCACTAACAGTCTAAATTCGTCTTACTTACCATAATCGTTGCTAAGTAATAATAACCTCGTAAACCTAGGTTCGGGGCATCACACCAGTAGCACCCCATGGCTGCTTCCGCCTTCACCATTCCCATACACTCTGCCCACCTCAAGCACACACAGTCCACTCATGCACAGACAGAGCAAGCCCCTACCTATATATATATATATATATATATATATATATATATATATATATATATACACCAAATTCACGGGTTCAAAAGAGGAATTACCCTTTTTCTTTTTGGGGTTTGATTTTCTTTTCTTCTCTGGCCTTCTTCTTCCTTCTTTCCCTCTTCTTTTCTTCTTTTCTCCCCTATTTTTCTTCCTTCCTCTGTTTTTTTCTCTTTCTGCCTAGGTCCAACTTCTTCTCACTTTTTTTCCCTCTTCTCTTTAATTAAAGTTCATACTACTATAATTTTTTTTTAACAAAAGTTTAGTCACCATCTAAGTAGGATGTGGCCAACATCCTTTAGATCTTCCCTCTTCGTGACACTTTTCATGCCACTCATCAAAATTTTCATAGTTGCAATTTTGCCGCCCAACTTTCCATAATTGTATTTTGGCCCCACTATTTTTTTGTAAGATTATATTCTGGCCCCAAGGCCAAACCAATCCCTCATTTAACTTCCTAATACTTAATTATCACTAAAATAGTGTTACTAATAAAAAGAACCCTCTCTTAATTAATCTAATTCACAGTTATATTAATTTTACATATTTTTAGGGTATTACATCCTCCCCCCTTAAATAAATTTTGTCTTCGAAATTGGGACAAACCTAATTCTGCAAAAAGATGCGGATATCTCGCATCAACGCTTTGGGTTCCTAAGTGACTTTCTCTACTGCATCATTTCTCCTGATTACTTTGGCCACTGGTATTACCTTAGAACGTAATACTTGTTATTTTCTATCAACCACTTTTATTCATATCTCCTGATATTAAATATTATTTCGAATTTCTACTGGTTCCGATTGGACCGCATGCGTAGGATAAGGAACATACTTCCTGAGCATTGAAACGTTAAACACATTATGCAACTGGCTTAATTCTGGTGATAGATTGAGCCTGTACGCCATCTCTCAATCCTAGATAGAATTTTAAACGGATCGATGAACCTCAGACTTAACTTCCCTTGTTTCTTGATTTCCATGATCCCTTTCCACGGTGACACCTTTAAAAATACTAAGTCTCCCATTTCAAACTCTAGCATTCTATGCCTTTTATCTGCATAGCTTTTCTGCATACTTTGTGCAGTATGAATTCTTTCTTGAACCACCTTCACTTTGTCCTTTGTTTCCTTGCACAGTTTCGTGCGTGACAACCTTCATTCCCCCGCCACATCCTAACGAATAGGCGTGCGATCATCTTTGGCTGTATAATGCTTCATAGGAAACCATTTCAATGCTTACTTGATAACTATTGTTGTAAGGGAATTCAATTAAAGGCAACTGCTCATCCCATGCTCCGCCAAAATCAATAATGCACGCTCTTAACATATCCTTCAATGTTTGTATGGTACGTTCCGATTGGCCATCCAACTGAGGATGAAAGGCCGTACCCATAGTTAATTTAATTCCCATTTCTTGTTGGAAACTTTTCTAAAATCTCAAAGTGAACCTTGCATCTTTATCAGACACAATGGTCACTGGCATCCCATAACGACTAATCACTTCCTTGATATAAATGCGAGCAAGTCATTCACTAGAATACCCTTCTCGGATATGAATAAACCGAGTTGTCTTGGTCAACCTATCCGCTATAACCCCCCAGATTGACGTGTACGTACTAGCTGTTTGTGATAATCCTGACACAAAATCCTTTGAAATGTATTCCATTTCCACTCACGTATAGGGAGTGGTTGCAACCATCTGACATTCCTTTTATGGTCTACTTTTGCTTGTTGGCAGGTCAAACACCGGGATACAAAAATCCTAATATATCTTTTTCCATGCCCGGCCACCAAATATTCTATCATAGATCAAAATGCATTTTTGTTTTCCCCGCGTGGATCAAATATTTAGAGTTATGCACATCTGACATAATCTCTTTTCTCAACTAGCCGCTAGGTGGCACATATACCCGACCCTTATACTTGTAAACTCCCTCATTATCACATTCAAATTTCTCTTTTTATTCCTTTCAAAACCTTGCTAAATTTCATGTATTCTTTCATCTTGACCCTGAGATTCCTTATTCCGATCAAAAAGTGTCAATCTGACTTCTATATGGAATAGGGTACTACCTTTTTCTACCCTGACTTGAACTTCAATTTTGAGTTTGTCCAGATCTTTGATAATGGCCTTTTGTGTGGTAATCATGGTCGTTAGGTTTCCTATTCGCTTCCTGCTCAGCGCATCCACCACCACATTACCTTTGCCAAGTGATATTTTATAGTAAAATCATAGTCCTTAAAGAGTTCCAGTCACTCCTTTGTCTCATATTCAGTTCCTTCTGGGTAAAGATATACTTCAAACTCTTATGGTTGGTATATATCTCACATGTAACCCCATACAAGTAATGTCACCATATTTTTAGAGCAAACTGTACTATCCCAAACTTTGGGAGCGGTTTAAAATGACCATCGGAGACATGAAAAATAAACATGCGATAATTTTGAGCAATGCTCAAATAAGTAGTGGAAAATGAAATGTGGAAATATCTTCGGGGTCAAAATGTAATTTTGTAAAGTTTTGAGGGCATAATTATAAATTATAGTTTTAGTGATGAAAAACAATAGAATTAATGCTACTATATATTTTCAGTGATGTTTAATTAAATTAAGAATGATTAGAATAATTTTAGGACTTAAATTTAATTATACAAAGTTTAGGGTTATTTTGTAATTATGATAATTCTTGGGGGTTAATTTGTAATTTTGGCGGCATTAGGTGTCAAAATTTGTAGACAAAATTTCTTTGGGAGTGCCACCTCTTACTCGGCATTTGGTGACTCATGTGAATTAATAATAATTTAATTGGTCATGTAAATCTTTAGGATTAAATAAAAGAAAAGAAAAATAAAAAAAGGAGAGACGGAAATTCGGGTGAATAATGTTCAAGAACACCGAAAAGGTGAGCTCAGGGGAGGGAAAAACCAAGGAAAAAAGAAGGGAATTTGGACCATTTCTTCAAAGGTAACCCCCAAACCTCTTGTGTGTGTGTGTGTTCTAATGTGTATTTGTGGGTTTTGGTGTGCATTTTTTTAGCATTGTGCAGTATGTATAAGGGCCATGAACATGGCTGGGCAATGAGGTGCTCTTGGGCAACTTTGGTGTAATTAAGGGTGTTAAATCCGTGTATGTGTGTATAATGGGTGTGGGTGATGTTAAAGTGGGTGTAGCAATAAATTGAGTGAAATCATGTGTGTTCAGTATGTGAGGTGAGCATGAAACAGTGTGTGCTCCTGTGACTGTGAAGGATGCGTGCTTTGGATGTGGATATATATATATATATATATATATATATATATATATATATACATATATATATATATATATAGGGGGCCGATCTGGATCGATCGGTAGATAATATCCACCAAACCGCAAAACTTTGTTGCGGTTGGTTTTCTTCTTTCTACACCACCCACACACCCCCCCCACGCCCCACCCTCCCGCCCCCACCCCCCACCAACCGCAACAAAGTGTTGCGGTTGGGATCATTCCCTTTATTTTTTCTTTTCTTCCTACTTTTTGTGGCCCCCACCCCCTTTTCTTTTCTTCCTACTTTTTATGGCCCCCACCCCCCCACCCCCAACTGTCCTTTACCCTAAACCGCAACAAAGTGTTGCGGTTCCCCTTCCTCCCCCTTCCCTGCCTGCCACGTGGCAATGGTCCCCCCAACCCCCTACCCAAACCGCAACACTTTGTTGCGGTCATCCCCTCCCAAACGCAACACCTTGTTGCGGTCCCCCCGCCCAATCTGCAACACCATGTTGCGGTCCCCCTGCCACGTGCCCCGCAACCCCTTCCCCCCTCCACGTGCCCCTTGTTGCGGTTCCCCCCTGTCCCTTTTCCAGATTTCTTTGTCTTCTTTTTTCTCTCCCTTACTTTTCTCTCTTTATAAGCCTTTCTTCCCGAACCCTTTTTTCATCTCTCCATCATCTTTACCAACTCTCTTCATACTCCATATCTCACCTACATAATCTCCACAACAATACAAACAAAACAATTTTACGCTAGAAGATCGATGAATTTTTCTTTAAATATATCAAGTTAAAACAAGTAAGTATTTTGAATTTTCTTATAATTCAATGTTAATTTCAAATTATTCTTACCAATGATTTGTTTAAATTGTGTTATGCCTAAATTGTTCTTACCATAGTCTAAAATTCGTATTTTTTTAGAGTTTGAAATTAGGGATTGAACTAGCGTTTATTAGCGAATATTCATTCGAAGTCCAAAAATAGTCATTGTAAACTCAAATCGAAGATAACGAAAATACAAATGGAACGAAACAAAAATCAGATCAATCGGAGATCGGATGAGCGGTATTACATTTATAGATTCCAAAATAGCGATTTTTTAGGGCGTCAAAATTAGGATTTTTCACAAATTTATAAAAAATAGCTAGAGCTAGATTTTGCCAAAGTGAAAAAAAGAGACCCTAGTTATTTTTAAAAGATCTATATCAGGGAAAAATTTTAGATTTTTCCAAAGACTGGAAAGGGGTTAACTGATACGGGGAACCTTGTAACTTTGCAGTGTAATTTAAAATATCAAGCTAGCGCGATTTCGCGCGAAACTTTTATGAGAACCCTAGGATGTTGGGAAGTTCCATCTCCCAGGAATTCGGGCCATTCCGAAGTCGTTAGCTATTTTTTTGGCCGAACGGGCTTTTAAGCGCTCGATCCGGACACCGGTTCGGGATTTTTGGGCGAAAAGTCCGTAAAATACTTTTTAGATCAAGAATGAATTCGGAAGCTTAAAATAGCATTTCAAAGCACTTTTGAGATTGTTCTAATGCCAGGGGTATTTTGGTAATTTTACGGTGTTAAGTTTTTCAAAGGACTTTTTAGTCCAGAAATGTAAGTAAAACACCTGAAAGGTTGTTTTGAAGCTGGTTTGGGGCGTTAGGGTGATAATGAACCCCCGGGGCATTTCAGTAATTTGCCGCTCATCGGGGGTATTTTGGTAATTGAACATTGTAACACAACTGGAGGAAATAATTTTTAACACTATGTGTGTTCCTAGGGTGTAACACTATGTGTGTTTAATGTGAATACGAAACGTAATTGTCGCTAAAGGTGAAAACTTAATTAGACAGTTTTTCACAAATTTATAAAAAATAGCTAGAGCTAGATTTTGCCAAAGTACGAAAAAGAGACCCTAGTTATTTTTAAAAGATCTATATCAGGAAAAATTTTAGATTTTTCCAAAGACTGGAAAGGGGTTAACTGATACGGGGAACCTTGTAACTTTGTAGTGTAATTTAAAATATCAAGCTAGCGCGATTTCGCGCGAAACTTTTATGAGAACCCTAGGATGTTGGGAAGTTCCATCCCCAGGAATTTGGGCCATTCCGAAGTTGTTAGCTATTTTTTGGCCGAACGGGCTTTTAAGCGCTCGATCCGGACACCGGTTCGGGATTTTTGGGCGAAAAGTCCGTAGAATACTTTTTAGATCAAGAATGAATTCGGGAAGCTTAAAATAGCATTTCAAAGCACTTTTGAGATTGTTCTGATGCCAGGGGCATTTTGGTAATTTGCCACCCCGAGAGGGGTATTTTGGTAATTTTACAGTGTTAAGTTTTTCAAAGGACTTTTTAGTCCAGAAATGTAAGTAAAACACCTGAAAGGTTGTTTTGAAGCTGGTTTGGGGCGTTAGGGTGATAATGAACCCCCGGGGGCATTTCGGTAATTTGCCGCTCATCGGGGGTATTTTGGTAATTGAACATTGTAAAAATTTCTGCAACTGGAGGAAAGAGTCTTTATTTTTATTTTATTTAATTCTATGACTTGTTGAGAATGATATAATTTTTATTTTTTAGATTTCAGTATAAATATGGATGCAACTGGAGGAAATACTTTTTGTGAAGATTCTGATCCACCTTACTTGGGTCAAGTTTTTCAAACACTGGACGAAGTTGAAGCATACTATAGAGCATATTCGAAAACGATAGGTTTCGGTATTAGAACTAAGACGACTAGAAAACGGGCGAATACAGATCAAATTTGTGGAAGACTATTTGAGTGTCATAGAGGAGCACCGTATGTACCCCCGGTTGTTCGGATCAGTGACGAAGGGCCAACAAGACAAAGAAAACGGGACACATTTCCGGGTACCGGCTGCAAGGCCCATGTGTATGCAGTACACCGAAAAAATGAAAACCATTGGGTTGTGACGGGAGTGGAGTTGAGCCATAATCATCAGTTGATGACCCCTAGTAAGATTGGTCAAATTCATCAACACCGAGAAATAAGCGCGGCACACAGACAACTGATATTTACAATGGCCGAGGCTAAAATTCCACCTTCTAGAATGATGGGGGTTTTCTCAAGCCAGGCTGGGGGGATTGACAAGTTGAGTTTCAACGAAGTAGACCTTCGAAATGAACTTCGTGCTCAGAGGAGAGAGTCTTTCGGTAAGAGTGATTCTCAAGCTACACTTGATATCTTCAGGCACCTTCAGAGTGAGAATTCTGGCTTTTTCTATAGTCTCCAACTGGATGATGAGAACCGCATTAGTACTATATTTTGGGCGGATGCCCGTTCTAGAGCTGCTTACCAAAATTTTGGGGATGTTGTGACGTTTGACACCACATACCGCACAAATAAGTACTCTATGCCTTTTGCTCCGTTCACCGGGGTGAACCACCACTATCAGTCAATCTTGTTTGGCTTTGCCCTGCTTAGGGATGAGACGGAGGAGTCATTTACGTGGTTATTTGAAACGTGGCTTAAAGCAATGTATCATATTCCTCCAAAGACCATCATCACCGACCAAGATCTGGCAATGAAAAATGCAATCGCTAAGGTCCTTCCAGATACTCACCATGGCCTGTGCACATGGCACATAAGCAACAAATATCCCGAACGGCTTCACAATGTATATGCAAACCATCCGACATTCAAGACTGACTTTAATACATGTGTGAAGAAATCGTTGACGGTAGACGTGTTCGAGGAGAGGTGGGCCAAGTTAATGGATGACTACTATTTGCACAATCATGAATGGTTACAATCGTTGTATGAGATCAAGACACAGTGGGTCGGTGCCTACACCAAGAAGTTTTTTGCAGCCGGAATGACTACGACCTCGAGAAGCGAAGGTATGAATGCATTCTTTGATGGGTACGTAGGCCATTCTTCAAGTATAACAGAGTTCGTACTAGAGATGCAGAAAGCCCTTGACAGGCAATTTTTCCTTGAGAGAGAAGCCGACGCGGCTACAGTTTACAGAGAAAGAGCCATAGTAGTTTTTTCACCTTTGGAGGCTCATGCGGCTCAAGTCTATACCAAGGAAATGTTTAGACAGTTTCAAGAGGAACTACTAAAGTCGAATCATAGCATGACAAAGTTGCACGAGTATTCCACCAGAGATCAAGGTTTATGCTTTGACAAATGTGACGAATTTCGCCAATCCGTGCTCTTCGTCGGCTCCGAGGAGCAGAAGACATTTTACCGTAGCAGTTTGTATGGACACCGGGTTGGTTAATTGCAACTGTCAACTGTTTGAGCATAAAGGTATACTTTGTCGACACGCGTTGAGGGTTTTTAGCGCCAAGAATGCTCGTGAAATCCCTCCACAGTATATCTTGGAACGGTGGACGAAGGAAGCCAATAGAGTCCACGGTCACATTCCTTACGTGCCCAATGTTTCAGTTGATTTCGAGCAATCTGAGACGCTGCGATATAATCACCTTTGTAACATCATGCACGGTTTATCATTGGATGCAGCGTCAACATTTGATGGGTACAGGTATCAAGTTGAAGCAGCCGCACGGGATAAGGCTAACCTTGCACAGTTTAGGATGGCATTACCAGAAAGACGGGACACTCCGACTAGTCGGACGACTCCAGCCGGTAGATTCAATCGAGCTTCACAGCCAGTCATTGACGGCACTAGCCTGCAAGGTGAGGAGGACGACATTTTTGATCCGATTATTTCTCAAACAAAAGGGCGAAAACGAGCAATACGCATGAAGAATCCGATTGAAGAAGCAACGGGTCAAAAAAAATTGCGAAAGTGTGCGTTGTGTAATAAGATGACTGATCATGACAAGAGAAACCATTATAAAGTGTTAGGTATCGAACCTGGCAGTATGGTCGAGGAGGACGATGATGATGAAGAGTGTTAGGGTTAATGTTTCAGTTGTATAAATTGAACTTTTATAATGTTTAAATTTGTGATTTGGTTTGTGGAATCATAGCTTCCGAAAAATTACGTAATTTTTTTGTCACTTTTTTTTTGCTCATTGAACCTTAGGCACGCTAGTTAGCCCATTTGTATCAATTTCGAAAAAAATGAGACACATTATTTTTTGAGTTTTCCTATGAAGGGCATGTTCGGCACACTTTAGGGCCCAATTCATAACTTCCGAAAAATTACGTAATTTTTTTGTCACTTTTTTTGCTCATTGAACCTTAGGCACGCTAGTTAGCCCATTTGTATCAATTTCGAAAAAAACGAGACACATTATTTTTTGGGTTTTCCTATGAAGGGCCTGTTCGGGCACACTTTAGAGCCCAATTCATAGCTTCCGAAAAATTACATAATTTTTTTGTCACTTTTTTTTTGCTCATTGAACCTTAGGCACGCTAGTTAGCCCATTTGTATCAATTTCGGAAAAAAACGAGACACATTATTTTTTGGGTTTTCCTATGAAGGGCCTGTTCGGGCACACTTTAGGGCCCAATTCATAACTTCCGAAAAATTACGTAATTTTTTTTGTCACTTTTTTTTTGCTCATTGAACCTTAGGCACGCTAGTTAGCCCATTTGTATCAATTTCGGAAAAAAAACGAGACACATTATTTTTTGGGTTTTCCTATGAAGGGCCTGTTCGGGCACACTTTAGGGCCCAATTCATAACTTCCGAAAAATTACGTAATTTTTTTGTCACTTTTTTTTGCTCATTGCACCTTAGGCACGCTAGTTAGCCCATTTGTATCAATTTCGAAAAAAAACGAGACACATTATTTTTTGGGTTTTCCTATGAAGGGCCTGTTCGGGCACACTTTAGGGCCCAATTCATAATTTCCGAAAAATTACGTAATTTTTTTGTCACTTTTTTTGCTCATTGAACCTTAGGCACGCTAGTTAGCCCATTTGTATCAATTTCGAAAAAAAACGAGACACATTATTTTTTGGATTCTCCTATGAAGGGCCTGTTCGGGCACACTTTAGGGCCCAATTCATAACTTTCGAAAAATTACGTAATTTTTTTTGTCACTTTTTTTTTCTCATTGCACCTTAGGCACGCTAGTTAGCCCATTGTCCAAAATCGAACAATAATGTCCAAAATCGAACAATAATAATAATAAGGCTAATTCAATTTCAAACCTTAATATCCAAAATCCAACAATAGTAATAATAAAACATACGAACGTCTACTACATCTCAGGATAATGGTAAGGAAGGCGTCTAGCTACACCCTTTTTCAGCTCCCAGGCTATCCTATATCTAAACGTCAAGGCATCGTTTCGAGACCACGTATCATATTCGAGCACATCTGAGCGAGCTATGTAGTCCATGTACTTGAGGACGTAAATCCCGCAATCATGACTGTTATATTGCTTTGGTCGGTTTTCTATCGTCACGACCGTCCAAGGATCTATCATTGTTTTGCTCGTGATGGCTTCCCCCTTAAAATGTCGACACGCTAGTGGAATGATAGTAGTCTGCATCCAACAATAAAAAAGGTTATCAAGCCTATGTAACAAGAAGAATAGACTATGAGCGAAGGTCAAGATATAAACTAACCACCGCATTGATGTACGTGGAGTACATCTGTGCCAGCTGCCGACCAGGTCCGTCTTCCCTTAGGCTATCGTATATGTGGACCACTTTATTCTCTGGAAAGAGAACTAATAGGAAGAAGTGGCTTGCATGAAGAGCAGGTAGCATGATTAGGTTCGCCTCAGCTGCGTGACATTGATAGTCCGCGTTCAAGTAGGAAAGCACGTTTGCAGATGGTCGCCATTCACCCTTGCTTGTCCCTCGCTTCCTCCTCCATTCTGTGAACTCCTTCATGCTATTCACCATGAAGGGGATAACAAAAGAGGCATACATGTTGAGCTTCAAAGTTTGGCAGGGGTTATAATTTAGCTCTCTAACACGGAGCAGATCTATATAAGCGTCAATGAGAAAATTTGAAATATCTGTGTTCGGCGCCAACAGTCTTAGATCAGAGTGAGCTAGGAATGAAGCAACAGGAAAGTCTGCTGTAGCGATTGGCTCATGCCCAAAGTAGTGCCGGTCGATCCAATCCCTTTTGGCCGGACTCAATGGCTTCGTCGGTTGTCCTTTATCCGACCGGATGCTTGGGCGCGATGCCTGGATTCCTACTTGGGTCACCTGAATCTGGGGCTGAGAGTCGTACGCGTCAGGAGGCAAGCGAGTAGACGGCTCCCACACCTGACTCTGGGGCTGATAGTCGTACGCGTCAGGAGAGAAGCGAGTAGACGGCTCCCACACCTGACTCTGGGGCTGATAGTCGTACGCGTCAGGAGGCAAGCGAGTAGACGGCTCCCACACCTGACTCTGGGGCTGATAGTCGTACGCGTCAGGAGGCAAGCGACTAGACGGCTCCCCTTGGTAACCCCGGTACGCAAGACTAAAGTTTTGAACTTCAGTCTTGTACCTCTCAATGGACCTCTTGAGATTGTCAGGAGCCTGCGCGACAAACCAGTCAAACCCCTCCAGCTGCTTGAACACCTCAGTGCCCTGGTCAACCTAAAAAACATGCATACAAAATATGGCTAATCATTTCAGGCATGGTAGATAAGGTGCGCAAATAAAAATTAAAACAACACTAGCATGACTTACAATGTTCAATGCCCAGAACTGGTCATAGATCTCACGTGGCGCATACGATGTCTTCCTCGCCTGGGAAGGGCGATTCACCCTCGTGCGCGTCACCTTGAGAAACCATTGCAAGTACTCCTCAATGCTGATGCTGTCGGCCTTCAGCGATACAAGGCTATCATATGTTTCTTGCCAGGTATTCCACTGTTGCACCTCGTCGCTCAACAAATTCAAGGCATCAGGCACCTCGAAGTTCGGCCCTCGACCACTCCTGTATGGCCGCATGTCTACAGCGGGTTTTGGTATCCCTTGTAGACAGCCAGCTTGCCTCATAGCTCGATCGGGCATCTGAAACTCACATACTTCGAAGTGAATAAGCGGCACCCGAACCAAACCTGCCAGCACGTACGACACCGGAAGTTGCCAACACCACTCATCCAACCGATGCATCACCTTGCTATATGGCTGCCACGTCACCTGGGATGCATTGAGTATCTCTAGTTCCCCCCGATAGAACTTTAGATGGTGGTGCGGGTCTACCCGTCTCCTCCGGTTGGTCGTAGGCCCCCAGGCCCACACCCTAGGCCACGTCTCATCGGAATATTCCAACGGTTGTGGACGACCCGTGGGTAGCCTCTCGTAAGACCAAACCTGTGAATGCAAACATTATCTGGAATTAGCACATTAATGCACGAATATATTGACACGTCAACCAAGAAAATAAATGCTCAAACCTGTAATAGAGTGAGGCAGGCGGCAATGGACTTGGCACCCTTTCTCGTAGCTTTGTGCAGTGCTCGATATAGGTGCGCAAGGACAGCTGAACCCCACGAATACGAGTATACCTCCTCAAGATCCTCCAAGAACACCATATACTTCGGATGCACCGTGTTTTTCGAATGCGTCGGAAGTAATATGGCTCCAATAATATACAGAAGGAATGCTTTCGTATACGTCACGAAATCGTGAGGAGTGTATTCATCCGGTAGCACGCCATACTGCTCTCTCAGCCATTTAAGTTTGATGCCGTTTGTTGTAAGAGCTTCCCTTGGAATTCCCGGGAAATACTGCCTAGCCATCTTCGCTATGGATGCAGACGTTTTGCTCGAAGTAATGGGTTTGCCGTGACATGGGATTCCAAGTATAAATCCGACGTCCTCTAATGTAATAGTCATTTCACCAAACCGGAAGTGAAATGAGTTCGTCTCGCTCCTCCATCGTTCAACTAGAGCGGATATAAGGCAATCGTCGTGTCGAGACCAAATCCCGGGATCGGTGAACATAGATAAATTTTGACGGTGTAATAGTTGTATTTGTTCCTCGTTTAGTACCCACTCTTCGTGGTGACTTGTGCTTTGAATTGTTTCCAAAACACCCCTATCGACACCGTCAAATACGTGCCTCGCGACGTGGTCATCGTCATCGTATAGGATTGATGTATCATGAGGTCCGGCGTTGAAATCCATATATCTAAGAACAAAATATAATCGTAAACCAACTTAGCATCCATAATATTTACATTCCAAAACTATAAATGGATCTTTAACCTAGCTTACCAACGCATTAGCAATAGTCATTATCTCATTATTTCAATGTATTAAAACAATTCCTCACTTCTCACCACTCCGAACGCTTAATTACGCTAGTTCCCTAAAATTTAGCGCCAACGTGGTTATTTAGCAATATACCCCCTGATGGCCGCTACAGCCCCAACACCTCAAAACCGCTTTAAAACCACTTTTTAAATGTATTACATCAATTATATACCAAATATTTTCTTTATCAAATTTTAAAGGGGATGAATTACCAAAACACCCCCAACTTATGCAAAATACCCCCTGGCAGCCATCGACCCAACAAACATCTCAGAACAACTTTAAAATAACTTTTCGGGTGTCTTACACCCCTACTATTTCCTCTAGTTGTGTTACAATGTTCAATTACCAAAATACCCCCGATGAGCGGCAAATTACCGAAATGCCCCGGGGGTTCATTATCACCCTAACGCCCCAAACCAGCTTCAAAACAACCTTTCAGGTGTTTTACTTACATTTCTGGACTAAAAAGTCCTTTGAAAAACTTAACACCGTAAAATTACCAAAATACCCCTCTCGGGGTGGCAAATTACCAAAATGCCCCTGGCATCAGAACAATCTCAAAAGTGCTTTGAAATGCTATTTTAAGCTTCCCGAATTCATTCTTGATCTAAAAAGTATTTTACGGACTTTTCGCCCAAAAATCCCGAACCGGTGTCCGGATCGAGCGCTTAAAAGCCCGTTCGGCCAAAAAAATAGCTAACGACTTCGGAATGGCCCGAATTCCTGGGGATGGAACTTCCCAACATCCTAGGGTTCTCATAAAAGTTTCGCGCAAAATCGCGCTAGCTTGATATTTTAAATTACACTGCAAAGTTACAAGGTTCCCCGTATCAGTTAACCCCTTTCCAGTCTTTGGAAAAATCTGAAATTTTTCCCTGATATAGATCTTTTAAAAATAACTAGGGTCTCTTTTTTGCACTTTGGCAAAATCTAGCTCTAGCTATTTTTTATAAATTCGTGAAAAACTGTCTAATTAAGTTTTCACCTTTAGCGACAATTACGTTTCGTATTCACATTAAACACACATAGTGTTACATCCTAGGAACACACATAGTGTTAAAAATTATTTCCTCCAGTTGTGTTACAATGTTCAATTACCAAAATACCCCCGATGAGCGGCAAATTACCGAAATGCCCCCGGGGTTCATTATCACCCTAACGCCCCAAACCAGCTTCAAAACAACCTTTCAGGTGTTTTACTTACATTTCTGGACTAAAAAGTCCTTTGAAAAACTTAACACCGTAAAATTACCAAAATACCCCTCTCGGGGTGGCAAATTACCAAAATGCCCCTGGCATCAGAACAATCCAAAAGTGCTTTGAAATGCTATTTTAAGCTTCCCGAATTCATTCTTGATCTAAAAAGTATTCTACGGACTTTTCGCCCAAAAATCCCGAACCGGTGTCCGGATCGAGCGCTTAAAAGCCCGTTCGGCCAAAAAAATAGCTAACGACTTCGGAATGGCCCGAATTCCTGGGATATGGAACTTCCCAACATCCTAGGGTTCTCATAAAAGTTTTGCGCGAAATCGCGCTAGCTTGATATTTTAAATTACACTGCAAAGTTACAAGGTTCCCCGTATCAGTTAACCCCTTTCCAGTCTTTGGAAAAATCTGAAATTTTTCCTTGATATAGATCTTTTAAAAATAACTAGGGTCTCTTTTTGCACTTTGGCAAAATCTAGCTCTAGCTATTTTTTATAAATTCGTGAAAAACTATCTAATTAAGTTTTCACCTTTAGCGACAGTTACGTTTCGTATTCACATTAAACACACATAGTGTTACACCCTAGGAACATACATAGTGTTAAAAATTATTTCCTCCAGTTGTGTTACAATGTTCAATTACCAAAATACCCTCGATGAGCGGCAAATTACCGAAATGCCCCCGGGGGTTCATTATCACCCTAACATCCTAAACCAGCTTCAAAACAACCTTTCAGGTGTTTTACTTACATTTCTGGACTAAAAAGTCCTTTGAAAACTTAATACCATAAAATTACCAAAATACCCCTCTCGGGGTGGCAAATTACCAAAATACCCCTGGCATCAGAACAATCTCAAAAGTGCTTTGAAATGCTATTTTAAGCTTCTCGAATTCATTCTTGATCCGTATCCTACGGACTTTTCGCCCAAAAATCCCGAACCGGTGTCCGGATCGAGCGCTTAAAATCCGTTCGGCCTAAAAAATAGCTAACGACTTCGGAATGGCCCAAATTCCTGGGGGATGGAACTTCCCAACATCCTAGGGTTCTCATAAAAGTTTCGCGTGAAATCACGCTAGCTTGATATTTTAAATTACACTGCAAAGTTACAAGGTTCCCCGTATCAGTTAACCCCTTTCCAGCTTTTGGAAAAATCTGAAATTTTGCCCTGATATAGATCTTTTAAAAATAACTAGGGTCTTTTTTTTTCACTTTGGCAAAATCTAGCTCTAGCTATTTTTTATAAATTCGTGAAAAATCCTAATTTCGACGCCCTAAAAAATCGCTATTTTGGAATCTATAAATGTAATACCGCTCATCCGATCTCCGATTTATCTGATTTTTGTTTCGTTCCATTTGTATTTTTGTTATCTTTGATTTGAGTTTACAATGACTATTTTTGGACTTCGAATGAATATTCGCTAATAAACGCTAGTTCAATCCCTAATTTCAAACTCTCAAAAAACACGAATTTTAGACTATGGTAAGAACAATTTAAGCATAACACAATTTAAACAAATCATTGGTAAGAATAATTTGAAATTAACATTGAATTATAAGAAAATTCAAAATACTTACTTGTTCTAACTTGATATATTTAAAGAAAAATTCACCGATCTTCTAGCGGTTATCCACCGATCTTCTAGTGTAAAAATTTTTTTGTTTGTATTGTTGTGGAGATTATGTAGGTGAGATATGGAGTATGAAGAGAGTTGGTAAAGATGATGGAGAGATGAAAAAAGGGTTCGGGGAGAAGGGCTTATAGAGAGAGAAAAGCGAGGGAGAGAAGAAAGAAGACAGAGAAATCTGGAAAAAGGACAAGGGGGAACCGCAACAAGGGGCACGTGGAGGGGGGACCGCAACATGGTGTTGGGGATTGGGGGGGACCACAACAAAGTGTTGCGGTTTGGACAGGGGGCTGGGTTGCCACGTGGCAGGCAGGGAAGGGGGGAAGGGGGGAACCACAACACTTTGTTGCGGCTTGGGGTAAAGGACAGTTGGGGGGTGGGGGCCATAAAAAGTAGGAAGAAAAGAAAAGGGGGTGGGGGCCACAAAAAGTAGGAAGAAAAGAAAAAATAAAGGGAATAATCCCAACCGCAACACCTTGTTACGGTTGGCGGGGGGGTGGGGGTGTGTGGGTGGGTGTAGAAGAAGAAAACCAACCGTAACAAAGTGTTGCGGTTGGGTGGATATTATCTACCAGTTGATCCAGATCGGCCCTATATATATATATATATATATATCTGTGTATGTGTGTGTGATTTGTGTATGATTTGTGCGTACGTAAGTGTGAATTAGGCTAGTGTAATGAGTTTTAGTGTCTTGGAGTGTATTGGTAGCGAATCAGTGTGTGTTTGTGAGTTATGTATGTGAAATGGGTCACGGCATGAAGAAGGTAGAAGACAAGTGTGTGGAACTAAGGTGTTTAGTGTGTGCTCTAATCTGAATAGTAAGTGTAATGGTCACTAAAGATATGAATCATGTTAGGCAGTTTTTCCATGAATTTTCGTAAATATCTAGGGTCAAAATTTGACAAAGTGTAAAATGGTAACACCAAACATTTTTACGAGACATACGCTCTGAAACGTATAGGAATTTTCGATATCCGTGAAGGATGCTAAATTAGGGTATTGATTAATGAGAATTAGCAATATAATTAGCATACCATACCAAGTTATTTGGATCTAAAAATTTTCAGAAAATGTTATTTTACTGATATATTCATTTTAGTGCCATTTCGAGACTGATAGGTATTTTTAGCCAAACCGGCTTTTAAACTCTCGGTCCGGACACTAGTTTGGGATTTTCGGACAAAACTTTTTTTAAAATAGTTTTTAGCCCAAAAATGACTTCAGGATGCTAAAAATAGAGTTTAAGATGTTTTTGAAATTTTTTGAGAGCCGGGAACCCCCGGAGGGTATTTTGGTAGTCTGTCACTCAGAGGGGTATTTTAGTAATTTTACCTATAAAGGGTGTTTTTGGGTAAATTCACGCATACGAAGGTTAGTTTGGTGATTTTGCTTACGAAAAGGCCATTTTGGTAATTTAAGTCCGAAAGGGGCATTTTGGTAATTTTACACCTTAGGGCATTTTGGTAATTTTACATACTTAGTGAGGGAGGTTCATTTTGAGAGTTTGTGTGAGTCCGTATTAAGTTAAAATATTGTACTGTAGGCTGTGTTATAAGGATTCAATTATTCCATTTAGGTTAAAGCTAAAGACTTCTAGTAAGGATAATTTAGCTACAGATCTAGGTAAGAGATTTTATCTGAACCCCGGGTAAGGACTTTCGTCCGAACCCTTATTTGATAACTTGTACTCATAAGTACTCCTTTTTTTTTTAATGATGACTAATGTCGAATACTGAATTATGTATTGATATCGGTATGCTATTGTCCAAAACCCCCAACATTGAACCTTAACCGATTATTTGAAAATCTTATTGATGCTCGCCTGTTATTGCATCCTGAGTAAATTTGATGATTATTTGTATCCGTTCTTCTGAATTGTGTACCTAAATTCGATAATTATTCACAATCGCTCTTGCTGTTTATTGCGATTAATTGGAATATTGAGTAATGACATATCTCAGTATATGTATTGTTATTGAAATCTGAATTGATCTTGGTGATTTGAGCTTATGTTAATGCTCAGTGATATTGTTGATATTTGCGTTGACCTGGGTATCTGTTCCGCGGGGAGGTTGGTTTGAGTGGGACTAATAATTATGCATGTGTATGGCTTTGCCTTAGTGGTATCGCAACCGCCCAGGATCAACGTCTTTGATTTTATCTGCAATCGTATCTTACCGTGACTGCTATGGAATTGACCAGAAAGAATGTGTCAAATGATCTGTGTGCATTTTTATATATGTGTGCCTTTCTAAATCCTTTGGAAAACCTTTATTTTATTTTAGAATGATGGCTTTGACTTTGATCTTTTATGATTGTTTTGGAACCCGTCGTGATTGTTATTGTTATTTTGGAATCTGTTTATGATGAATTTTGATCATTTTGGAAATCACTGAATTTTTTTTATCATTTGAAGTATTTTGGAAATCATCGCCGGTTGGACTCTTTGGAATTGGTTTGACTCCCTTCTATAGGTAATGATTAGCAGTAGATTGCTCGGGAATGGGTTAGAGACTATGTGAGGTTCTGATGAGCCCATCACTACTGTAAAGTAGGACCCCTGCATGGGTCGGTACTGTCAAGTCATACTATAGGGGTTCGAGGTTGTAACAGACCTAGGTTTAATAGTTCAAGTTCAAGAAGTTTTGTAATCTCGTATTTGAAGAATTTGAGTTGATGTCGAATTAGATGCTTTGAAGTATGTATTGGTAAACAAGATTTGACAGGTTTGACTAAAGTGGTAGGTAACGTTTTGGGAGTTTGGGGGATAGAGCATGGGATATCTGGGGTGTAATACAAACACCACTGCTGCCAACTCCAAATCGCATGTCAGGTAATTCCTCTCATGGTTCCTCAACTGTCTAGAGGCATACGCATTTACTTTGCCTCGTTGCATAAGTACACAGCCAAATCCTTCCCGAGATGCATCACAATAAATGACAATTCCTTCCAATCCTGACGGTAATGTAAGAACAGACGCCATCACCAACCTTTTTTTTAGTTCTTGAAATTTGTTTTCACATTTCTCTGTCCAGGTAAATTTCACATTCTTTTTGGTTAGATTTGTCAATGAGGATGCTATTCTAGAAAAGCCTTTGATAAATCTCCGATAGTATCCAGCTAAGCCTAAGAAACTCCAAATTTCAAACACCAGAGTCGGACGTTCCCAATTTAACACCATCTCCACCTTTCTCGAGTCTACCAGTACATCCTTACTGGACACTATATGTCCCAAAAACTGTACTTTCTCCAGCTACAACTCACACCTTTTGAGTTTGGCATACAACTTATGTTCTCGAAGAATTTGAAATATTTGCCTCAAATGCTGAGCATGCTCTTCCTTACTTTTGGAATAGACCAAAATGTCATCAATGAACACGATGACACAACAATCTAAATATCTTCGAAACATCTTGTTCATCAAGTCCATAAATATTGCAGGGGCATTAGTCAGTCCAAATAGCATTACTAGAATCTCATGATGCCCATATCTGGTTTTGAAAGCAGTATTTGCCACATCATCCTCCTTTATTTTTCGACGGAATATCTGTCTCTAATTATATTT